>DWAN01006538.1:0-10391 GCA_018230445.1 Heliconius hewitsoni | reverse complement strand
TATATATATATATATATATATATATATATATATATATATATATATATAGTTACGTTTTTATAAGCATTGCCCCGGCTAAGTCATGTCGGCTATAAGTATAAAGTTTAGATCAATCATGTATTTCTTAACGGATTTCAGAGTTATACCATTTGAAAGACTACGGCAGTTTCGAAGTATAAGGGCTTGCAGACGTCCAAGTTTCCAATCACACAAACATACATCTAATAAACTAAATGAACTGGACAATAAAATTGTCGAAGAATTTGGAGAGATTGAGTAAATATATAAAGTTTATTTACCTTAATTGTATTTTTTGCTGGGGTTTTAATTTATTCGGTATTAATATTATTTGAGAAATTTAATTTTAACTATATTGTAAATACGTGTATGTTCATCATCATATCAAAATATATATCGATGTAATTGCTTGTGTAATATAATAAAGCATTTTAATATTGTTAAAATGGCAGCTTCACACTTAGTCCCTAGTTCCCTGGTATAATAATGTTCATTCTCTTTTTATTTTTAGACCACCTAAAATCAAACCAATCAAAAGACTAAGTTGTGAGATAGTGACAGTAACAGAAACACCACAAAGCCCAGTCCCGTCTTCACCATCGTGCACGAAAAAATACTTAAAGAGATGTCCGACGTTTTGTGATCCATACATGCCTATTGATCCACAGGGTATTTTCAATAACATAACAATCATATGTTAGATAACATTTAAAATTTCATTTCATTAAGTTAATTTTATGGACTTTATTAACATATTACAATAATATGAATATAGAATATTTAGACAATTGGTCGCCGTAGTATTAATGAAATTTTATAAAATAATATATGAAAGAAATTATAATAAAAAAAAATGTTAGATGATCATAACAATACATAAATAAGTGTAATTAGTTCTAGTATTTATATGATGTGATGTCATCAATATTTCAAAATCTTGAAAGCCTAAATTACAAGAATTTCTTAAAAATATGTAAAAGTGTATTTAGTAAAAGTATTTTAACAGGTCGTCGATACATATCTTGGCTGCTGCTTGTAACGTTCTGCTACAGCTACAACGCGTGGTGCGTCGCTCTCCGCGCTACATTCCCCTACCAGACACCAGAAAATACCCCTCTTTGGATGATTGCTGATTATTTCTGCGACATTATATATTTGTTGGACGTCGTGTTTGTGAAGCCGAGGCTCATGTTCGTCAATGAGGGCTTTTGGGTGGACGACCCAGTGGAGACGAGACGAAATTATAAGAAGAAGCTGCAGTATAAAGTAAAATTGCGATATTTTTAATAGAATTACGTACTATGCATCAGTTTATCTTTTTTTAGTGCGATAAAGCCCAAGACAGACGTACAGTATTTTTGGTACTAGAAAACCTAAAATATTTTAAGTATAGACCATCCTTCCAGTGGCAATAAGATTTTGTAGCTTCACGCTGTACGTCGGACATATCGTTGTAGACAGAGGGAACCTGAGAACTTAATGTTAAGACACTCTGTTTGTTGAGTGGCAAAAATTCATGAGTGAGAATCGAACCCACAAATGTCGCGTTTACAGTCAGTCATTGAAATTAGATAAATAAATTTAAATAACTACGCCTTATTTTTCTAAAACATAAGCAGTGATAGAAATTAGTATCGATCGGCTAACCTTTGACCCCAATACGTATCGCGGTCTAATTCGCACTGATCAAACTGACCGAATAAGCCAAGTAAATAATTGTACGAGTAGTGTATTTTGACACTCTTGTATGCTTAAGCAGTCCAACTAGTATAGATTATTATTTAGGGTAACAATTTATATCTTATTAAATAGTAGCTGCGCGCAATGGTTGTGGGTTCGATTCCCACTTGGGGAAATTAAATATTTAACGAGGCAAAGCGGCATTGAGTTCCGCCACTCAAAACGCAATGCTTCAAGAATTCGACGGAATGTGGGAGTACGGAAGAGATTTAAGTTGTTCCCAGGTTCCCTCTGTCTACTCCGCTACGTTTGGCGTGCAATGTAAAGCTAAAAATAATTTAAAAAATTAAGAAATAAAATGTAATTATATATAATTTATATAATATAAACAGAAAATATAATAAGGGGTAATCTTTTAGCTCTTGCTCTTTAACCATGAAGTGCGGATGCATGAGAATAAAACAAGTTTCAAGGTGCAGTAGGAAAGTGCTGTAATTATAAGGATATCTATACAAACATATATATAAATTAAAAATTAAACTTTTTTACCATTTCAGTTTTCACATCTCAGTCTTCAATTATGACGTTTTCTGTTTTAGTTTGACGTTATATCTCTTCTTCCTTTGGATATACTCTACATTTACTTTGGTACAGACAAAGTTATTCTACGGTTCCCACGTCTTTTGAAATTACAAACGTTCTGGGAATTCCATAGAGCTATGGACCGTGTCTTATCATCTCCTTACGTGGTAAGTAATAGTAGGTATATAACATATTGATTAAAATTATTATATATGTATTTTGTAATATTAGGCAAAAAATCTAAAAAGCGTAAGGCAAAATGATATGACCGCATATCTTTCAAATCCCCGTGATTCACCCAATAAAAAAAATTGAAATAAGTAAATCAAAATTATTCACGTCCAAAAATTATCTATAAAGCACGTCCAAAATCAAAATCTTTGTAAGTATAAACTTTAATCTTATCTAATCTAATCTAATCTAATCTAATCTAGCTTCACGCTGTATTCCTAGCGGGGTAGGTAGTCAGAGAGAACGGAGCGCCTAACGCTTCATTCATTGAGAATGAAGAAATATAAACTTTAATATCTTATTAAAAGAACACATCATCCGTCACCTCTTTTATAGTTAGGTTCTAAATATTTTATAATAAAGTAAGTATAAAGCACTCTTTATAAAATTTCAATAATTTTAGGTCCGTATAGGAAAATCTCTATTTTATATATTCTACCTGATCCATCTAAACGCGTGTGCGTATTACGCTATGAGCGACTACACCGGCCTCGCGTCCAACGGCTGGGTGTACGACAACGAGGGCAACGCCTACATACGATGTTTTTATTTTGCTACTAAAACCGCTACATCTATAGGTAAGAACCTGATTTATTTTTATGTAATATATTTCCTAACTAATTTTAATAAAACATAAAAAAATATTACGTTTCTACCTAACTGAAATAAAAAAGCTGAAATAAATACAATATAAGCTTTTCAAAGATAAGAATTATCAAATTTTACTTATCAGTTTATCATAGATAAAGCTCAGAATTAAGTAACTAAAAAATCAATAAAAATAATAATGATACATTTTTGTTTATATTTTGTAAAGAAAAAAAAATAAACATCGACTTTTATTTATTACTTTTTCTATTGGTTTAGTGATAACTTGATTTGGTAAATTAATGGACGTTCAAAAAATTAATATGTAACTTCTTATTTTGAATAAAATAATTTGACTTTGACAATATTTTATGACATTGTTTTAAAGGTAAAAATCCAAAGCCGGAAACGACCACAGAGTATTTATTTATGACTGCAGCTTGGCTCATGGGCGTGTTTGTGTTTGCGTTGCTCATAGGACAGATTCGTGATATCATTGCTACGGCTACCAGGGCGAAAGTAAGTAACAGAATCTTAATGTCATGGCATAATTAGAATATTAGACTGTACTCAGAGTTGCAGATTCAAATATACTTTTAATATATATTTTTTTAAAACTGGTTAAGATAATACAAATTACTAAATTGAACCTACATTCATCATCTTAAGATAATTTCCTGAAGAATTTATTATTTTCTCAGTGATAATTTTTGTTAATAAAACTAAGAGGTACGCGCAAGACTTATGGTGTGGGCACAATCCACCTGTTCCACGTTGGTATCAAGATCATAATAAGAAGAGTTTAATTTAAACTTTAAACATTACAGACAGAATACCGAAAGACCCTCGACACGTGCTCGCAGTACATGCGTAAGCTGAACATGCCGGTGTCTCTGCAGCGCCGCGTCGCGTGCTGGTTCAGCTACACCTGGAACCAACAACGCTGCTTCGGTAATTAATTAGACATTAATGATTAATTTAATTTCAATGAAATGAAATATAGTCATTTGTTCAGTCTTGAAGCAGTAAATAAATATCTATTTGTACATATTTTACACACGACTATTTACTTGTAAAATATACAACACATATATTCTTTTTCTTTTAGATGAACGAAAAATTCTGAATTCTTTACCTTACAACATGAAGTTAGATGTCGCCCTTGAAGTGCACATGTCGACTCTTAGTAAGGTACAGGGTGTTTCTATAACAGATATTGTACGTTTGAAATATTTTACCTATACGCTGCTCTTGTAAAAAGAACACAGACGCTTCCACCCTGTATATGTTGTAATAAAAGCAAAAAGTTGTCGCTCAACACGCAATGCCTCCAGAATTCTGCGGAAAGCGGGGAACACAAATTCCTTAATGGGAATGAAGTGTCTTAATACTAAGATCTCAGGTTTCCTCTGCCTACTATGGTATATGTTCGATACAGCTACAAAAAAAAAACAAAAAAGATCGTGATTATTATTTTAAGGAACTCTTAGAAGTTATTGATTATTTTTTTAGGTACAACTATTCAGAGACTGCTCAGATTCATTGCTTCGGGACTTAGTCCTGCAGTTGCGGCCGGTGTCGTTCCTGGCGGGCGACGTCGTCGTGCGGACGGGCGACGTCGGACATCAGATGTATATTATTAAAAGTGGAGAATGCTATGTAACTATCTTACATAACACTATATAACATAACAGTTTTGCATTTCATGAAAAATATTTTTAATAAAAGATTTTAGCATTAATAAAATAAAAATATAGTTAATTTAAAATACATCGTTATTTTAGCAGTAATGTAGTACTTCATTTTATATCAGTTTATTTAACGGTAAAGTAGTGAACTAAATGAATCAAAAATATTTTAGTATAAATAGATATTTTTCGTTCATTAAGTCATTAAATAAGATGTATCACTAGATAAAGTGAAAATCATGTATAAATTGTGAAATGAATATTTTACCATTAGGTTATGTCACCGGATGAAAAAGAAATATTGGCAACTCTATGTGAGGGTTCAGTGTTTGGTGAGATCAGCTTACTTGGCATTGAAGGACTTCGACGACGAACTGCTACCGTTCGGTAATATAGTTTACACTTCCTTCCTTCCGCCGCTCAAAAAGCAATGCCTCCAGAATTCGGATTTTCAAAAGTGTGAAACGAAATCATCTTAATAGGGACCGAGTATATGAATACTAGGTTCCCATGTTCCCTCTGCCCACCCTGCTATGTGCGGGATACAGCGTAAAGCAATTTTTTTTTTATTTCGATGTGGTTAAACGAAGTGTGGCGTTAGAGGTCACTCAACAAAACATGCTTTGTTTTATCCATATAAAGAGGTGCTCTTTCACTAGGTAGATACTCTTTACTAAATATCTAGTAAAATAATATTTCATAATTTGCAACCCGCGTTAATGTGTAAATATACAATAATAAAATTACAAGTAATAATAATGATTTTAGCCTTTTTTTGTATATCTGCAGATCTCGCGGGTACTCAAACCTTTTTGCCTTATCAAGAAGTGACCTTGAAAGTGCCCTCACCTATCACAAGGAGGCAGCCCAAATTTTACGAGTAAGAGCAGACCAGATCATCCGCGAGAATGCAGCGAGACAAGCTCAGCAAAAAGTGGAAACAAATAATGAGGACAATAAAGAGACGGATAAAAAAAACGAAGGCTTGCGAAGGAGAAAGAGTGTTGTTAGTGGAGACATTGAACTTATGGAAGAAACGAGAAGAAATAGTCGGTGCGCCAGTAGACAGTCATGGCGTAAATTGTCTTATGTTTCTGAAGATCGGGCGATTAATTGACGAGGTTTCGATAACTTATTATTTATTAAAAATGAAATTATGTTTTATAGAATTTTTGATGGAAATATATTTGTATCTTTATCTAATAGTCTATGTTTATTTCTTTCTCTAGATCTAATTTAGTATAAAATTTACTTTTGGTGTTATATCGACATATACTTTTGGTGGACATTGTCGACCGTTTGTACGGATCTGAAATATTAAAAATATATTATATGAACAAATAAATATGATTGTTAACAGTATTTGCTACTCGCACAATATTTGTTATTGGGAAAAAATACACTGTCAAATACTTATTTGAGAAAACGTATAAAAATTTGAAAGTAGCGGAACTCGAACCCGCACCTCCTGGAAACCGACCAGGTGCGGGTTCGAGTCCCGCTACGTTAAAATTTTTATACGTTTTCTAAAATAAGTATTTTTCTTTCCTAAGTGTGGAATAACACTTTAAAAATGTTTAAAAATTTTGACCATTCCGAGTCTAATAGTGAATCAACGTAACCTTTACTAAATACTCCATTCAATATTATTTAAACACTTAAAGGCTTAAATATTTTGTCACTCATACGAACTTTTCTTCAATTTGAAGACGTTAAGTTATAAATAGCACGATTTTCTTTTATTTTTCTAATAGGAGAGGAGTGGCAGTTCAGTTCCGCCGATCCTTAATCGTATGGAGACACTGGAAGACCCGCCTACTTACAATCGCACTAACAAATTCACTTCGGCCTTCCAAAACTTGATATATGCTTATGGAGTTGCTACGTATAGAGAGGTTAATCCAGGTAGGTTATGTTATTTTGCTTATTTTTTTTTGTTTTCTTTTTCTATCTTTGGTTAGTGAAGAAATGTGAAAAAAATGTATGATAATTCATTCTAAATATATAGTGTTTCTTACTCATTTAAATGGATCTTAATATTAGTATTTTTTTTTATATTTTTAATATAATTCCTTTTTTAATATGTTAAGATTAAGATAATAAGATTATTTGTTCATATATATTTTTAGTACAGTTATTTGTTTCACTATACTTATTATTACAGTAATTACTAAGAAAGTGAATTATTACCAGTTATTTTATAGAGTAGCTGATACCAATATGTGTTGTTTATTAACAACATTTAATGTTCTTGCATCAGTTATGCTTTACGCTAACCTATGGTGTACAGTATATAGTTATTGGTACTGTTACCGTTACCTCCAGCGCCGTACACGATCATCACGTTCCCGTTCCTGTTCGCGGTGATGTTCGGCGACCTCGGGCACGGCGCGCTCATGGCCGCCTTCGGCTTCTGGATGTGCTACAAGGAGAAGCCGTTGCAGGCCAAGAAGATTGACAGCGAGGTCTGCTTTTATTTTGCTTACTCATTTGTTTGTATGTTATTTCTATAGAAATAAATAGGATATTTATAGAATATTATATAACTCTCTGACTCATATTTGTCATAGAATATTAAATGTTAGAAAAAAATTCTATGCTTTTTGATCTGATGATATATATAAATTAGTATATTCATAATTAGCTTAGAAAGTTATGAAGCGAGAGTGAGTGGAGATCTCTATTGAAGGACACGTTGAGAGCACGAGGACTCCGCGCCATGAGGAGGCATGCATGAAGTAGTTGATGCCAGTAGACGACGTGAGAGACTTACTGCTAGAGATGAAAAAGCAATGGGAATGCGTGATGCTAATAAAATATTAATAGTAATCATAATTTAAATAGTGACATACAATGTATAAACTTTAAGATTGTTCTCCACAGATCTGGAACATATTCTTCGGTGGTCGGTACATCATCCTCCTGATGGGTCTCTTCTCAATGTACACCGGACTAATGTATAACGACATATTCTCTAAGAGTCTTAACATTTTCGGCTCGTCGTGGAACCACAGTTACAACCAGTCGACCCTAATGGAGAATAAAGATTTACAACTGAATCCCGATTCGACTGATTACTATCAACAGCCTTATCCGTTCGGTATTGATCCCGTGTGGCAGGTATGTGTTTTACCATTTTTTCTTTTTCTTAAGTTATTTGTGTGTTAGATTCTTCATATTCCACTGCTATAAGACTCTACCTTCTCGTTATATTTTGGATATAAAGGTGTAGCGACAACCTTGTTAAGACACTTGTAGTATTTTGAATTGAGTGGTGGAACTCAATACTGAGTTTCGTAAACCAGAAAGCAGAGAAATGAAAATATTTTCCATAAACTCATTCTCCCTAAGTGGGAACCGTGACTGCATTGCGCGCGTTCAGTCAGGCTTGTGCTGCTGCCCCACGTCGGAATCATCTATTGAAATTAATTAATTTATAATAATAAAACTAAATAACGAAAAAAAAATATAATATTGACGTTTATCTTTTTGAAAATTAAAAATAAATTTAAATGTATTAGGTAAACTGAATGTATTTTTTCCCAATACCAGTTGGCCGAAGCAAATAAAATCATCTTTATGAACGCCTACAAAATGAAGATCTCAATCATCATCGGTGTGTTCCACATGTTGTTTGGTGTCTGTCTGTCGCTCTGGAATCATTTGTAAGTACTCTATTCATAATATAAAGTAAAATTAAAAATAAGGTGTAAAATTTTTATAACGGCGCTCGGTAGGTAGGTCGTCTACCAGGTGGGCCGATGACACCAAGCGTCAATACAAAATGTCTGTAATTTTAGTGGAAAATGAAGTAAGGATTGTTTTGGAACTAGGTTCTTTCTACTTATCCTTTCCAGACAGCATGTAGAGTGGCGCAATTTAACGTCGTAAGCAGTTAACTAGAAAAACTCTATTAATCTATAAAAAGGCTAAATTTCTTGAATTATAACTAAGAACACTTTCATTTTCAATAAGCTACCTCTTGAACAAAAAAAATAATATTAAAATCGATTCATCCATTTGGGAGATACATTGCAAAGCAGACATACAGACACGTTAAACTTACTTTTTTAGAAAGCGTATAAAAATTTAATCGTAGCGGGACTCGAACCCGCGCCTCCTGGAAACCGACCAGGCGCTCTGACCACTGAGCTATACGTTCTCAAGTGGGAGAGAGAATAAGTATTTTTCTTTCCTAAGTGTGGAATAACACTAAAAAAATTTAAAAACACGTTAAAATTATAAGAACCCCTTGTTAAATCTCTATATAAAACCTCTTATATTGTTTTGTTTTTTTACAGATATTTCAAACGTCGTATCAGCGTGTACGTAGAATTCATTCCTCAAATAATGTTCCTCACTCTACTGTTCTTCTACATGGTACTGCTTATGTTCATCAAATGGACTAGTTATGGACCCAATCCTGGACATTTTGGCGATGAAGGTTAGTGCGGGTTTGATTCTCGCTTTAGTAATCAAAATTAAATATATGATAGGCGTTAATAGAATAATAAATTAAAATATATATATATATATATATATATATATATGATAATTGATGTGATTTTGCTATTGTTTAAATAATGCTTAATATATTTTCTTTTAATAGAAAATGGTTAAATATTTGTTTTTCGATTTTTGCCGCAGCCGTTCGTTTCGTGGCCGCCCTGATTATTGACTGTAGATGGCATGCACATAGCGCGATAGGCAGATGAAAACAAGTGCAAGACACTCGGTTCTCATAAAGACATTTTTGTTCCCAGCTTTTCTAACTTTTGATTATTTTTTCCTGAGTCGCAGTGAACAATCAGTTAAAAAAGAAATTAGAACATTTAAGTTCAAGGCGGCCACGACTCGTCGACCGTACTGTACCTATATATTATATTTCTTTTCTTTTTATCCCAGCGTATGTGAAGAGTTCCGGTTTCTGCGCACCGTCCATCCTCATCACGTTCATCAACATGATGCTGTTCAAGACCGACGCCAACACGCGCCCGCAGTGCGACGACACCATGTACGCCGGGCAGATTGGATTGCAAAAGGTTATTCATTAAAGAATCTAATTAAATCAGCTTCACGCTCTATCCCGCACACAGCAAGGTAGGCAGAGGGAACTATGTGTTAGGATATTCCGTTGCTCACTTCAAGCTGAATTCTGGAGACATCGCGTTTTGAGTGGCGGAACTCAACGCCGCGCTTTGAGCCCCGACTCCGGAGCGAAGAAATGAAAATATAAATTTAAATAAATGTGTAAATATATATTTTAACTAAAACATATTGTACTTACTAGTAATTTATGACTTGTTATTAATATTTTAAAAATAATTCTATGTATAATACACCTGCTATAATATTCCGTTTTGTTCGTCAGTTCTTCGTGCTGATGGCCCTCGCCTGCGTCCCAGTAATGCTGTTCGGAAAGCCGTACTTCATCATGAAGGAGCAGAAGCAACGCGCTGTACGTGTTCTTTTTTTAATTTGTAAATACAATTTAAAATGTTCTTGTCTTGTAATATATATCAATTTCCATGTCTTTTTTAACTTAACTTAACTTAACTTCACGCTTTATCACTAGCGGGGTAGTCAGAGAGAACGGAGCGCCAA
>DWAN01006537.1:0-10392 GCA_018230445.1 Heliconius hewitsoni | reverse complement strand
ATTGCGTATTGACTAGAAGTCTTACCGCGCGAAGTCAACACCGCGCTTTGTCTTCAAACATATTCATTCCCCCAGCTGGGCATCAAACCCACAACCGATACTTATAGCAATAATCCTTTAAAGATAATAAAACCATAACATAACCAAACGCACTCGTATTGTTAATACTTATCATTACTGATATTAAAATACTATTGGGCATAACGCATTTTTATTAAAATTTACTCATACCAGTCTTTGTGTAACACGCGCGCGGCTATGAAACTGTATAGGAGATTTTTTCTAATAATCTCTTTATAAAAGGGCGATCCCACCCTCCTCGACAATGGCTGGCCAAATTTAGACCTTAGTGCGTTGAATTAGAAATAAAATAAAATGAAATTATTATAAGAAAATTATCATAATTTCATAGCGGAGGGTGAACGTTGGTAATATAACACGTATTTTGATTTTTTTTATAGCTTTTTCAATATTTCATAAAGGATTCGTATTTCCTATTGAGTGGTAATCACTGTTGGACCATTCTTTGTATAGATATTGACATACTATTATTATGAATCATTAAAATATTATTTGCTGTTCTCCGTTTATTAATATTTTGATTTTGTTAGGGTGTGTTTATGGGAAGAAACTTTTTTTTACTTTATGCTGTATTTGGCAAATAATAAGGTAGACGGAACCTACGTTAAGATACTCCCAAGTTCCCGTCTAGATTTGGAGATAACTCGTGTTAAGTAGCGAAACCCAACGCCTATATTATTTTATTACACATATAAAAAATATAAAAAATCACACAGTGGCTTTAAACAAAGAAAATTTATGTACAATATACATGAACACTTTATTTCCTATTATATTTATTTATAATTTAACTATTTCCACTATGGAAGTAATAAAAGGATTTTACCTGAGAACTTTTGAAATTCAACAATAGCACCAAACTTTTGTTACTTAGCATTGTCTTATGTTCCTTTCACACTAGCTTTGATAATACAATATTATTGTACGTTTTATGGCAAAAAAAAATTAGACAACAAACTGTCAATAATTAAAAACAAATCCGACGAATTGAGAATTTTTTTTTGAAAGTCGGCAAAAAATAATTGTCAACTGTACGTAAATAAATACATATATAAAATAATGTTTTTATAAATATTATAATGTTTAATTAATATAACAATTCATAATAATAAAATATCTTTAATTTATACAATTAAAGATAAATAGTTTCCAATATTTATAGTATAAATATTTTCATATATAATCTCTCGACAAATAGCTTTCGTTATACCCATGTAGGCATAAAACAGTAATAAATTCAAATCCAAATATTCAACTGCCACAAAGCTCTAATTCTGTGAAACATAACCTTAATCATAGTACGCATATAAAAAAACCAACACCACAAAATCTCAAGAACTACAAACAAACAGACACGCGTTTTCTATAAAGCTATTGTAAAAAGGAGGTTTTGGTTAACAAGTTTTATTTTTCCTTAGAAAAGATCTAAAGTGTATACTCGTGTTTTACTGCTGTGTACTTGAAATTATTATGTAGCACTTCCAAAGTGAATGCATATTTTGAGAGTACTCCACCCATTGTTGTGTTATAGTCCAAGGAGTTCTATTTAATCTTTTATTTTAAACTTTACTTTAGTCCGTTAAATCATCAAGTTAAAAATCTTAGCGAATTTTGGTCTTTTATATGGTAAAATTTATGGGAGAAGTTTTGTTTTTGAAATTATTAATTTCATGTTGTTTGGTTTGTGAAGATATTGTAGAACAAATTGATAAAAATATTTCAAGCAGAAGCGATCCGTAACTTTTTATTGATCAAATGACCTGGAAGACTGGCGATTACAATATTGGTAATAAAAAAAACAAAAAAAAAATTAGTAATCTGTATATATAATAAAATTGTAACTAATCGCTGTCTGTACATGAAAAATATATGAAAATTATTAAAAATGAAGGCATTATTTAATGTAATATAACCCGATACAATGATTTTTCAATAATTTTGTCTGTTTATTTGTACGTTTGTGCACACTATTCTCATAAACCGATTTAAATACAGTTTTTACTATCGTAATTTGACACACTTCTCTTAATATTTAATATTTATTTTAATTAAATATGTTTATAAATAAAGTTATATCAATATAAATTGTTATAAAATTGTTTATAGAATAAGCTGAAATTTTTGTTTCCAATGTGCATATATATACAAATATTAAAATAATAGGTACTATATTGTCTTTAAAATAATAATATTATACCTAAAAATATTTAATAAATTATTCTAAATAGTTAATAAATAATTGTGTTATTTAAAATGAAGGCATTATTTAATGTAATATAACCCGATACAATGATTTTTCAATAATTTTGTCTGTTTATTTGTACGTTTGTGCACACTATTCTCATAAACCGATTTAAATACAGTTTTTACTATCGTATTTTGACAAACTTCTCTTAATATTTAATGTTTATTTTAATTAAATAAGTTTATATATAAAGTTATATCAATATAAATTGTTATAAAACTGTGTATTGAATAAGCTGAAATTTTTGTTTCCAATGTGCATATATACAAATATTAAAATAATAGGTACTACTATTGTCTTTAAAATAATAATGTTATACCTAAAAATATTTAATAAATTATTCTAAATAGTTAATAAATAATTGTGTAGTTTTATTTAATTAGCAAGCAAAGCCGCGGGCCAGTCGCTAGTATATAATAGAGCTAGATATAGTCTATCTATTAAACTGTTTGTTCTAAGTATTCATAGATAAAATAAAACATAGTTTATTTTACACAAAAAAAAAATTGTTGGTGATAACACTATCGAAAGAAATCTAACATCAAAGAATGCCGAAAAACCAATATTCAAAATTGTATTATCTATATTGATAAAGGAAATGTCAGGTATAATAAAGTTATATGAGTGAACGTAGACATCAAAAGATTTTTGGGGTCCCAAAGACCTCAAGTTGGCAAATGGCCATCATAATTGTTCATGACTTTGACATTTTTATCTAAAATAGGCACTTTTTAAACATTCTCTTAAGCTACCAAAAAAAGATGTATAATATAAATATTCTGATGAACATATTTTAGTGAAATTGGAACATTTTTTTATTAAATGTGAGGGCAGCTTTCAGATTTAACAGCCAGAAGGATGAAACGATAAAATGCTATACTCGCCACCTGATTTACGCGTCATGGCGTGTTGAGTGGCTGAACTTAGCGCCACGTGTTCTTACCAGGGCAAAGAAATGAAAATAATATAATTTATCAATTAACAATTGAACCTGTAAATTCCGTATTTACAGTCACACGCTAAACACGCCATTAAACACTCAATGCCTTCTCACTCAATGAACGAAAGTGTCTGAATTGGGATCGCAGTTTTTCTTAACACTAGGTTCCTAGGTTCCCTCTATCCACCCTGCTATATACGCAGTACAATAGGAAGATAAATAAAAAATACTACTAGACCACAACACTGTCAAAAGACATTATAAATTAGGTGACTCATACAGGGGTTGCCAATGGGCTATTTGAAACAATACCCATTACGTTTGGTGTATCTTATCAAGCA
Source organism: Heliconius hewitsoni (assembly GCA_018230445.1). NCBI lineage: Eukaryota > Metazoa > Arthropoda > Insecta > Lepidoptera > Nymphalidae > Heliconius > Heliconius hewitsoni. The sequence continues at coordinate 6,785 of DWAN01006537.1, read as the reverse complement.
ATCATATTATGGAGTAAATCTAATTTAATTGGATATTCTGTTTACCTTGCAGCTGTCCTCATATTCGATATTAGAAATGAAAATTATGTATTGATTTTGAATAGCGAGTTTATTTCTTTAAATACATGAAAATTGAGAGTGGGTTGAGAAAAGGCAGCCTCTAACGACGACAACAGGTCATGATCGTATTACACACGGGGGATTACTTTAATTTATCACCTCTGAGATCTAGTAAAGAACGGCGGTGAGTTCCGCTACTCAATTCACAATGTTTTTGAAATTAGGAGGACTGCCTAAACTATATAACTAACACGGGATACAGCGTGAACCTATAAAAAACCTCACGTTATCATATCATAGTCATCCCAAACCTAAGCCAACAATCTTAACAAATATTAAAAAAAATCAGAAAGTAGGGTCGTAACTTATCTATTAACACCCCTTGTCCGTATTCCCTCGACGCTCAGTAGTAAACTCGATCGCGGGTGGAACGTACGTCTCGCCGAAAGTTGCTGACGTGTACGAAAAGCTCTATTGTTTTTGGTGAAACTTTTTTGCTGGAATTGCGTGTTGTTGATTGAATCAGCCTTCCTTATTTCGGGTAAGTTTATATTGTGCTTAGTTAAGTAGTATATTTTATATTATTTTACTTGTTTATCAGTGAGTAAAATTTATCTAAAATATATATATATATATATATATATATACGGTAAATTATTTTTATTATATAAAATAATGTTGAGAGTTAATCAAATAATAATGTTAATTTGATGATGTATATATTTTCAACATCATTTTAAAAAAATCTACAATTTAGTCGTGATTTTAATGTGTATATTTAATATACACCTTTTAATGTAAATATATTATGTAAATAAATAAATACTGCCTTATTTAGGTATAAAGAAAAAACTTCATGCTATCTTTTTCTATTTAATAATTTATGTATAGATAATAAATATAATGAAACTGTAACTCATTGATATTTGTAAATGAGAAAATATATTTACTATGCACGCTAGTCAACAGCTAACCCGATTTGAATGTAGTTTTTAATATTGTAGTTTTATAAATATCCCAAATCTACTTACTGTGCTTACATTTATTGTTAGTCTTATTTAAATTGGTTCATTAATAAAAAACTTAAAATATCGCTACAATATAAATGTTTAATTGAAATTACTGAATCTTTAGTTTTTAATGCGTAATGTATGGATATAGTTTTTAAAATGACTGCAAGCGTAAACGCAACGGGTTGTGGGTTCCATTCCCACTCGAGGAAATGAAATATTTATTATATATTATTACATATATTTATTTATTTCCATTTTCTTCGCTGTGGTGTCAAGGTCAAAGCGTGGCGTTGAATTCCGCCACTCATACGCATGTCTCCCGAATAGAGCGGAATATGTTTAACGGAGTACCTTAACACTAACCTCTGCCTATCCTGCTGTGTGCGGGATACAGTATGTAGCCGCTTTATTTTAAATTACATATATTTATATGTTTTTTGGATATTTAATTTTCGAGGGGGAATTAATTTAAATTTTACGATCACAGCAAACAGAATGTTATTAAACGTTAAGGTTTTTATTAGCGAAAACCTCCGAGGACTTATTAAAGGTTCAAATGTAAATATATGCCTGAAGGGAACCAATACAAATAAATTTTGTAATAAAGTTGCTTTATGAAAAATCAAATGATATACAATTTTTTCGGCGAATCCACGTTTCGCGTTTTGTATAGTTAATATCTATATATTTTTCATTGAATTATTTTTTTGTATTACGTTTATTATATATTGCTTTTATTATTCTATAATAATCGCGGGGAACATAGGTAACCTAGTAGTAGGAATCCCATTTTCGAGACATGGCGTGTTGGGTGGTGGAAATCATCATCATGCTTTGTATAACGAAACTGGAAAATGAAAATATTTTAGAAATTCTCTCAGAAATATCTCACTCACAGACGGAGTCCGTTCCACTCCACCACGACGACAAGACAGGCGGACGAGCTTATAATATATTACGATTTCAATTCAAATGAGGCTAAGGCCGTCGTGGCGCAGGGGCACATGCGCATAACTGTAAGCGTGATGCTCGTGGGTTCGAACTCCCAATAGTAAAAATGAAACAAAGCAAAGCGTGGCGTTGAGTTTCGCCATCAACACACAATGCCTCGAGAAAATGTTGAAAAATAGGGAACTGAAGTGTCGTTAATGAAACAGAGTATCTTAACACTGGGTTCCCAGGTACCCTCTGCCTACTACTAAACAGTACAGAAACTACGAAAAAGTACTATATAAGATTATCTATAGATATTTTAAATCACACTTTCTTGGTATGCTCAAACATGCGTGTACAGAAAACTTTTCCCCCCATTTTTTTGTGAATATGTAACTTTGCCTTATTGACTACGACTTATTGAAAATAAATATACGTTGAGTTTGAAAATTGATTGCATAGTTTTACATAGTATAAACCAAACTTATTTCACACTGATGCAAACTTCAATCTCTCAAACTACGCAACGATTTTAAAGCGGCTTTAACTAACAAACAAGTTGATTCAAGAGGCAGGTTTATATTTTTATAACATGCATGTTAAGGCGAGAATATCAATATTAGTCGCCAGGAGGTGCGGGTTCCAGTCCTGCTACGTTAAAATTTCTATACGTTTTCTAAATAAGTAGTAATATCACAATAATATTACGTAAAAACAAAATTGATAAAAAACGTGCGCAATGCAATCCTCTGAGTAATTATTACTAAAAAAGTCTAGGGAACAAAAGATAAGAAAAAATAATAAAAAACGGGTTAAGAACTCGCTCACCGAGGCTTTCGTACGAATTTCACAATATATGAACTATAAATGTAAGTTTGTATTGAATTTTTGCTATAAAATAACTATAAATTTTCATTTTTAGATTTTTTTAATTCATTTGTATTTTAAATTCTCAATTTCAAACACTAAAATTCATAAAAAACATAGCAAAATCGATGCATAAACGCTGATATCTTTTGAGTTGACTTTGAAGTCAAAGGACTATATACCTGAATATTTTATATATATTTCAGCTTGATACCTCCACGTGATCTTGATATAAATGATCCTGACGGTTTTGAGGTTCCGTTTTTCTTTTTGAAGACCGGAACCCCAAAAATTTAAAACAATAAAAAAGCAAACACCGTTTAATATTCGTATCTCTACTAAAAATAAAAATTTACAAGAACGTTCCAATCCAAAGTCATTTACGAAGCTACCTATCCCAATTAACATCTCGAATTTATAGTTTTTAATAAAGGTCGTATAATATAGCAAAATTTAATCAGAACTCTACCATTATATTTGTATTGTGGAGGAAACTCATTCGGACACTGGAACATCGTTGCAAAAACATACGCAATTATTTTAAGTGAAATCCAACATTTATATTTTATGTGGTTTACATACATAAAAACAGTGGTTAAAAATGATAAATTACATAAAAAAAGCTCGTGAGTTTTTTAAAATAATCAGTGAATCTTTTATACCTAACTTAATACTAAAAAAACAAGATGATATTATTTATGAAAATGTGGTAGCGACCACATTTAATAGATAGACCACATTTAGAAGATGTGGTTTCCACCACACCACATAAAAATTGTGGCTCGATCTTTTACATTCTTTACTTTTCCAGCCGATCTCTCCAAACAATCGGTCGGTTCTGTTAAAAAAGTGACCAAAATGCAGTGCAAAAGCATTATTCGACTTCACAATAACATAATTTGTGGACTTCCTTTAAATCCTCCATGCTTTTCAAAATGACAAAATGTGAAGAATAAAAAATCCTATCCCTCCAGAATTGAGTGGAAAATGGAGAACGGAAGCGTCCTAATGGGAACGGAGTGTCTTAACAGTAAGTTCCCAGGTTCTCTTTGCCTACCTTGCTATGATACAATCTGAATATAAATTAAATTACTCACCTTCTAAGAAGTCTATAAATACTTACATGAGAGTGAAACTTCAAACGTTACAATGTTGGTATATAATTTGAAACTTGACAAAGTGAACGCTAGAAATTCCAGTTCAGTTTTAGATACGTGATTTGAAAATATATAGAAGACGCTGCTGGAATATTGTTTTAATAATAATCATTCATATATGTGATAAAATTTATTTCTACAATTTTGTGGGATAAATTGCGGCGTTGGGTTCCACCAATATACGATCAATATTTTGAAAGTCGGCAAATAGAAGTGATATCTAAGCCTATCAAAGTTATCTTTACCAATCGAAAAGTGCGGCGTTGGATTCCGCCACAAATATCGAAATTAAGAGATGCGTATAATATGTGTAAATATTATACTTTAAAAAATAATAGCAAGTAGTTGCAAAACTTTCCTCTTTCCGTTTATGATTAAAAAACTAAATTCAGAATAAAATATAAAATTTCTAAAGTAAAAATACTTTAACTTTACTAATTATTTTACTTTACTTAACCTTTTCCAATAGCCCTTGCTACTGTAAATAAAACACTTGAAAAACAAATAAAAAATTTAAAATAACAGACAAGCAAGCCAAAGCCACCTAAAAATTCACATCGCAAGGCACACCCATACCTAACAAGTTCCGCAAAATTTATTGAAGACGATAAAACATTTCGTTTTAAGAAGAACGGTCTTACTATAAAACGAATAATTTTCTAGATCACTTGCCTTTTAGTAGAATGCAGTAAAACGTATTGTTGATTTTACGTATTTACCTAACTTAGCTATTATATTTTTTTTACTTGAATAGGTAATATTGATAAATATTTCAAAATACCTATGTAACTTAAACTTAACTTCACGATTTATTCCAAGCGGGGTACTGATTACCCCGAGAACGGAGCACCAAACGTTACAGTCTCTATCAATCTCTTCATACAAGCCCTCCAAGGGGGTTCATGCTTTTTACGTGACCTTCCTCCTGTATCTTTAATACTGTGTTTTCGAAGGTCGACCGAGATCTCTTTCTTCTTCTCTTACCACACACTTTTCCACCATAAATCTTTTTTGCCATTCTTTCAACACTTATTGGTTCGACGTGCCCAAACCAACTGAAGACGTACTTCTTCATTCTCACCGTGACATCCTCGTTAGTACGTGCCATTCTGTGTATCTCTTCATTGCGGATTCGATCAGCTAAGTTGACTTCGCATATAGTACGAAGAGGTCGCATCTCCACGACATTCATCGTTTTTTCATTCTTCTTCTATAATACCTACGTTTTGCTGCCGTATAACGGTACCAACACTGCATTGTATACGGTCAAACGCGCAGCTGTGTTGACGTTTCTCATCAATGCAACTAAGGCTCCGTTAACCTTGCTACCGGCAGCAATGCGCCTTTCCACACTCCTCTCGCATCTTCCATCTCTACTGAACACACTTCACAAATATACATTGACCTTGCACTCCATCCTTTCTTCATATCTTTCAAAAATCAAAACCTTTGTCTTATTGGAATTTACCACCATTGAGACCATTATTTTCACACCATTCTTTCAGAGTAATGCCCGCAACTCGCATTCTAACAATGCAATGAACACTTTATCATCTGCATACAGCATGCAGTTCACATTCGATTCACCTACTTTTACTACCATATCACTTTCTTTCACTCCGTGGAGACAGCTATCCGAATAGAAATTGAACAACCAAGCTGACATGGCGCAACCTTTGTTTTTTGGCTGTTTAACACCCGATTGGATGTCAAACCAAGACGACATGCCAGCTCCTACTCGCACGCAGGCTGAGTGGTCTCTCTAAAGATACTTTACAGCCTGCAGCAAGGGTCGAAGTACATTGTAATTGTCTTCCATAATTTCGCTCTTACAACTCTGCCAAACGCCTTTTCCAAGTTCACAAAAGCACACAAAACAAACAACCTATTTTACCTTAATAATTTTACCTTAATTAATATCTATTTTACCTGAATCTATTCAAGAAGCACTCAGAAACAACAATTGAATAACCGATAAATCGACATTAAATCCGCGAGTAAGGTCTTGCTTTAAATCAGTTTTATATCATTACTAATTAACGTTTATAACCTAAAAGTTATTGTCACCATGTTATGGTCCCAAAAATCTTTCTTGATGTTTAGTAATATAAGTCTTAATCATATTAAATTGTCTAAACTACAAAAATCATTGTTTTGGGTTTTACTATATTAATAAATGTCCCCAATAATAGTTTTTCTCATTTATCTTCCCTGTTCAGACAACGATAGTTACAATTTTATTATATGTATAGATATAAAATTTACCCATTTTACAGCATATTGGGTAACAAAACCTAGCAATGCACTTTTCCGACCCAAATCCCAATTTTATTATATGTTCAGCTCATTTCTCTATAAATGTTTGTTAGTTCTTTGTTCCATAAAAAGCTGTAAACAAAAACTTAAATTTTTAACTCTAATAAAACGAAATTGAATGATATATCGTTTCCTAATAACATATCCCTTGACGTATAAGACTTGTGTCACTAACAATGTATCGAGATAGGAAAAGAGTATTTAAAAAAATCAAAATCAGCTTCACGCTGCATCCTGCACACAGTAAAGTAAGCAGAGAGAACCCAGTATTAGAACACTCCGTTCCCACTTTTCGCCGAATTCTGGAGAAAACATAAATCTAAATAAATATTTTATTTCTTCGAGTGAGGATCAAACTCCAAAAGAGAAACAAGATTATCTATCTATCTATATATATAAAAGGACTTGTTCTGACTGACTGAGGTACGACGCACGCACA
>DWAN01006536.1:0-10392 GCA_018230445.1 Heliconius hewitsoni | reverse complement strand
TATTTCATCTCCTCGAGTGGGGATCGAACCCACAACTAGTCGGTTTTGCAGTCACACTTCGTGCCACTGCGCCACGACTGGCCTCAAAAAAAACCTTTAAAAGTAAGCAAAATTAAAATTACATTGTTAATATTTTTAAGCTAAAACTATAAAAAATAAATGATAAGTACATATATGTATATCAAATTATAATTTGATATATATAATATGTATGTATATACCTACTTAGGGCCATTCGTGCTCAGTGGCACAAATGGGTGACTGGAAGCGTGAAGACGGTTGTGGAGTCAATTCACACTCGGGCAAGATTATATTTAAATGATAGTATTTTTTTTTACTCTGGTAGCCAAAAGGTGGGTTCAAATCCCGCTCGAGGAAATAAATTATTTAACATTTTAATTCACTCGCCCTGATAACGAAACAAGCCAGAATGTAGCGGAAAGTGAGGAACAAATTGTCTTAACACGATGCCCCCAAAATCTCTCTGCCTATATGCGGGATACGTAGTGAAGCTATAAAAATATACATCTAATACTTTCTAACCGACTTACTCAACTCTTAAGAAACTCACAACCAACTAAACAAACTCTCTTCTCTCTCTCTCTCTCTATCTATGGTAATGATAAGGCGTTATGCGGCACCGCGTTGATTGCGTTCAGAATACATATAAATGACGAAATTTCTTACCCAATGATGAGATTCGGGGGAAATTGTGCGTTCTCGTCATTGTCTCTCTACATGGTCGCTTTGGAGTTTTGATGTTTTTAAATTATCTGTGAATTTCTTGTGGTATCTTAATATGGAATGTTTTTATTACGCTACGGTTGTGGGTTCAATTCCTATTCGAAGGAATTCATTATGTTATATTATCATATCCTTGTTTTATCACTCAACGGAAGTGCATTAATAAGAACGGAGTGTCTTAACACTAAAATCCTAGGTTTAGCAAGCAAGCCTATCCTCTTTTCCGGATGCAATTTGAACCAATAAAAAAGTACTATTATATTACATTACTCAGTTCTCAATACACAATTACTACTTTAACCTACCAAGATTACAACATATTTGACTATCAGAATTACACAGCATCCCGATCTCTGATCACCACAATAAGATAAGCGTCACTCACAATTGATAAAATAATATCACGGGATCAAGTCCTCGAGTTTAATTTATTTTTCGGGAACCCGCGACACTCCCCCGCATATCCGTAACGCGCCATCTTATTTGGACCGCTAAGACTTCATTTGCGAATGTGTATATTGTGTATTGCACCCCGCGAGAATACTGTGGGAATTTATAGGGAAAGGCCTGGTTAGCTGATTTTGTTGAAATATTGTATTTAAATCAGGAATAATTTATGAAAAAATATTATTTAGATTATAAATTACTGGAAAATTATCCACATTTTTAAAGTTTTGGAGAAAGGTATAATAAAAATATGTGCATGTTCATAGTCAATGTCAATTTGTAACTTGATGCTGTCACTTCTTAATGCAATCCGTCGTGGCGCATCGGCACAGCGTATGTCCGTAAATACGACGGTTCTGAATTCGATTACCACACGGAGCAACGAATTATTTTCATATCCTCGACATGGTATCAAACCAAAGCACAGCGTCGAATTTCGCCGGCGAAAGGTTCAACAAGCAATTCTCGGGAGGGTAAATGGGGAACGGGATGTCTTAACACTAGGTTGTTTATGCTCACTTTTGTATACATATATATTCAGAGAAGCTATTATTATTCATAAGAAAAACCGAATTTCAAGATATACATATATCTTACTAATACCTAATCTACATTTCTTCCAAAAAGTTAAATTCCACAATAGCATCTCCCTCCGACTCCGCTCAGATGATTATCGATTGAGTTGCTCAGTTTACAAGTCGAGGAGGCTGATAATATGATACGATACAGGTATGTTTGGAATTTTATAGAGATGTTTTACGTAATATTTAAATTCAGTTTAGTCATCAATGTAATCACGGCGTTCAGTTTAACTACTCAATGCGCATTGCCTCTGGAATTTACCGGGAAATGAGGAACGGAAGTGTGTTAACACTAGTTTTCCCGGTTCCCTGTGCCTGCCCCTGCTAAATGCAGTATATAAAATAAAAACTAAAATATTAAACTTTATAATCACTAATGCGGCGTTGGCTTCCGCCACTTAACACATACATACATATGGGATACAGCGTGAAGCTGATTATTTGATTTATCATTACTAATGGAATAATATATTAGCAAAAAAATTATATTTTTTTATAATAATAGACACTATGTTATGAAGGTACTATTCGATGGTGTAATGGTTAATTTATAGCTATGATGTTTTTACTCCTGTTAAAATTGATTATAAAAAGCCAAGTGGCAATTTAACAAAATAAAATACTTCAAATGTAACTATAAATGTGACGGCTGTGAGTTCGAATCCCACTCAGGTGAATAAATTATATCTTTGATACGGTAACAAGACACCACTGAACACACAATTCCTCGAAAACTATTCGAAAAATAGAAAACAAAATGTGCTAACACTAGGATCCTCCTGCCTCCTTTTCTATTAAAACAACAAAAAAAGGAAACAAAGAAACTTGAAAAAAAACATCACACAGTGGTAATATCAACTCTCAACCAGCAAGATACCACCACAGTTTTTCGCGGGGTATTATCAATTATTAAACATCAGCATGGAAATAGCACCCCGGAGTCCGCGGGCCGCCCCCGTGTATATTGCGTGCTTGTATTAAATATTCCTGGATAACAGTGGTTTTATATACTACGATTTACCGATCGTATTGATTGGTATTGAAAAAAAAATTGAAGTAGTAGTTGGTGAAAAAAATTATATTAATTTACATATGTAGTGATAAATATATTTTTTCTGTTTTTTTTTCTTCACGCTGTATCCCGCACATAGCAAGATAGGCAGAGAAAACGAGGTATATATGTAGGAAACGAGATAGATCCGATAGTTAAAAAAAAACTGTTAACAACGTAAGTAAAATAAAGTGTAGATTTAAGCAATGCAAATTTCGGAAGCATTTGTGTATAAAAAATCTTATAAATATAATTAAAATAAAAAAACTGTAATTTTATAAAACTCTACTCTCAACACGCAATGACTTTAAAATTGTGCGAAAAATGGTGAACGTAACTCAACACTAGATTCCTTCTGGCTACCCCATTACGTACTGGATACATCGTGAACTAAAAACACTAACTAAACAAAAACCAATATAAATAAAAGCTTATAAAAATCATCAAGTAAATCCAAAAAGAATCGACGACACGACAGGCGACACGACATCATATCGCACCCACCACGCAACATCTAAACGGGCATTCGTTATTGTGAAAGCGGCTTCGGCAGCCGTGAAATGGTTTTCGGTTTTGTGCAAGTTATTAGCGGGATTTGCATGTTTGTGATTTATTGTTTTTTTTGGGCGGGGGTTCCTTAAGACGTAAGGCATATTTCCGAGCTTTTATTATAAGCATTGTTATAAAATTTCATGATATCATTTTATGTTGGTCGGGTGTTATATCTTGTTATCTTTATTATGAGTACGGAATGTAGGTATATACTATAGTAAATCTCCATAGATTAGGTTACGTAGAAAGTATAGAAGTATTAGAAAATAATTAGGTTACTTTAGTTATCAGTATATCCGTTGAATAATTTACTCAATATTAAATATGGTCTTGGATCATAGTTAATTTAATTTAAGGTTTTATTCAGTTTTACATTGTATCCCGCATACAGCAACCCTACTGTGTGAGAGATACAGCGTACAGGCAGAAGAAACCTAATGTTAAGACACTCCGTTCCTCATTTTCTGCCGAATTTGGGAAATATTGCGTGTTGGCGGAACTCAACGCCGCTCTTGCGGTTCATCTTAAATAAATATTTCATTTCCTAGAGTGGGTATCGAACCCACAACCGTCGCGTTACAGTCACATCCTTGTGCCCCCGGGCCTCGACGGCCTAGTTTAGCGTTAGAATTAGTCTAGAAATAGATATTTTTTATTTTGTCAAAAATACCACCATTTTTATGCAATAACTCATAGGATAAATGACATCCCATAATTTCGACCATATTTTTTATTAAAAGCTTTGAAAATTAATGTCGCCAAATTTTTGTTCTTTTTGTATCAATTTTCAGGACAGTTTATTGCATTAAAAGCAGCAAAAAAAATTTTGGCTCTCAACGTCGTGCTTTGCTCGACACCAGAGTGAAGAAATGAAAATATTGAATATCTCATATCCTCGAGTGGGAATCGACGAATGTCCCATTTACAGACACACGCTTGTGACACTGCGCCACGACTGGTCAAGTTTCACGATGATACAATTATTACGAATGGATCAAATACAAAGGATAGTGAAACAATTGCATACATTCTTGGGCCCAGAATTTAAAAAGATTAAAATGGTATGATATACTAGATTCAGGTACATAAGTCCCTCCCTAAAATGTCTGTCAGTTTTGGCAATCTGAGAGCTAAGTTGTTAGAGATTTGGTAAAAGTGAAGTTAAGTTCACAGCACAATCAACCGCTATTAAATAAGTGATTACTAAGAAAAAAACCATGGAAAAAAGCAGCAGTCGTTGAAAATATCAAACATACGGAAAGCATACAAAACGCATCGAAACGAACGAAACGGGTGGAGCGAAAAATGCAAAAATCATTAGACAAGGTGTCAATGTCAATCGCCTGTCACATCTGTCATTTAAAATAAATTCAAATGTTTTTTTTTTAATTTTTTCAGTAATTAATATATAAGTGCGTTAAAATATCTCTACTTCCAGACTGTCAATTAAGCAATTTTTTGGTATTCTAAAATTAAAAAAAAAACCATCAATTTTTTTACGAACATTTTCCGTCTCCTTTAAACAAAATCTGATCTAATCTCCAAAAAATCTAGAATTTATTACATACTGGAAGTAGCCGTTCTAAAAAAAGTATGTTGAAAAACATACAAAAACATGATAATTAAAGACTAACCTTAAATTTATATCAGTAGTATCCATTAAAATGTTTCTACTGAAGGAATGCAAAGCAATCGGCACTGGTCTTCCAGGATTGCAATCAAACGCATCGCGGACGGTCCACCGCCGCCCACTTTATTGCTACGAGATTCAATTTTAGCCTACTTTCGAGATGTTGGAGCATTTATCTATTTACTTATTAAGTGTAAAAATCATGTCGTTTTTATTATTTCATTTAAAAAATAATTTATGCTAAATTACGTTGATTCCATTATATTGGACATAATATATATTTTTTCAATATACTTATATTTTTTTATTTATTTTCCAAACATATATGTACAACGGATTTTCGCTACTACAGCATATAAACATAAAATTTTACCAAGAACAAGAAAATTATGTATAAAAAATTATATTGACCTTTAACTTAAATTAATATCTTTTAAAAAAAACTTCCGATTTCGAGACATTGCATTGTGAGTAGCGTTATTCAAGGTCGCACTTAGTCTACTATAGAAATAAAAATAATACATTACATAAGAATCATAAATACTGTCTTTATTTTTATACATGTATGCACGGTATGCACGGTTAAAACCACAAAATAACCACAAGACAAAACCTCCTATAAAATAAGCGAACCCATCGATAACCGAATTCTCGTTCGAACAAATTTAATTATAATTATTTATTTTAGAGGGTCGTCGTGGAGCAGGAGCAAGTTCGATTGCAAAGGCTGTGGGTTCGATTCCTACTCGAAGAAATGATGATATTTCTTCGTTTCAGTAGGAACGAAAGTGTCAGAATTGAAATGGAGTATATTCACAATAGGTTTTCACAATAGGGTTCCATCTGACTATTGCGCTACATACGAGATACAACGTGTAGCAAATATTAAACCTGAATGAACTAAACGTTTGCATAGGGTAAGCAGAGTCTAGTCTAGTGCCAGAGCCTAAGCTAGAAATTGTGCTAGAGCCTAAACCTAGTGTTGAAACATTCCTTTTTCCATTTTCTACCGATTTTCGAGATATTGCTTATACATTGATTTATCTTGTTACTAAAACGAGGAAATGAAAAATAACTCCCCCGACTTAAAATCGAACCCACAACCGCCGCGTTCACCGCTGCACCACTGCCCCACAACAGTCTCAAATCAAATTTAATTATTGTATTCGGAAATGGACTAGAAAATTGAACGTAGAGAGGAGGATATCGCGTAAAACCTAATTGATTTAGGGAAGAATGCACTGATGTCTGTAACCGTTGGCGGCTGAGAATAATTTATTATTATTGTTCATTCTTCGGAATGGACTGTAAACTGGGATTCATTATTACTTGAATTCACTAACCAAGTTACATTGCTTTCCTGTTTTATTACTCGCATAATATATATAGCAATTGGGCTCCGCGGGTGTTTGTTTGTTGTCTAATATATATGTTTTTTTATTAATATAACGCATAATAATGGCTGGAAAGTTCCGCGGAAAGTGAGGAACGGAGTGTCTTAACACTCTTCCGTTTATTAACCGGTTTCCTTTGCCTATTATATATGCGAGATACAGCGTGAAACTGTTTATAGTAATTACCTGTTCTTTGCCTATTGGCTAATTTAGATCCACATTGTGTTACTTGGTTCGACGTAAATCCGCTTTTTTTAGGTTTGAACTGGCACCAGACTGGGATTTTAACCCAGTTCGACGTTTTTTTTTTCATTTATATATTATAATTTTCTGGCCAAAATTTTAAATACATTTAGCATACCAATAATTTCCACATTTATTCCCACAAAATATTCCAAACAGTGAATATTTTGCGGGAGTAAACTGTAGTTTCAAATATATATAATGTAGTTTGAAATACCTACAAAATACTAATTTCTCACGTCCGATAAACAGAGCTTAGAACATCTGTTGGACGCAAATCAAATTAATCCATCTGGAAACAGATCGAAACGTCAGGTCGGACTTGTACTGAAAATAATTTGCACCAAAACTTGACCAATACTGTTTGGACTCGGCTGGTGCTGTTCGAAATCCCTGGGGCGTGTGTTGTAGTGAATAGTTTATTTTGGCCAGGGATCAGGATACAGTGGTGGAAAATGTACGAAATAACGGCTATGATGGATCGGACGTCCAGTAGATGGGCTTTTGGCACCATCATCGCTCAATTCCACGATCGTGGTTCGACGGAGTGCCTTTAGATTGAGTCCATTATTCTTCACCTGTCAAGAAACAATATTGGGCGGCGCTGAAACCTTTTACGATGTATGTCTTTGTTATTAATCGATGACGAATGAATTTTCTACCTCATTCATGTATTTCTTTATTATTATTGGTCGTGTACTAACTAATGAGGGAATGTTAGGAAATGCTTAAGAGGAAATTCAATGAAAATATAATATTTAGATACATCTTTTTTATATTGGGGTCAGAGAAGAACCTGGTGTTAAGACACTTTGGTCATCGTTTTCCGTCCGAATTCGAGATATTACGTTTCGAGCGATATAAATCAGACACATCAGTCACATATAATATTAGTATTAAACATTAATCTAATAGAAATATTAATCAAAACCAAATACTAAAGGATTACGTAGTAAGTTATATTCCAACAATCCTATGAACGCCACAACGCAAAACCATCATTATAATAGCAATAAACATTTAAAAAATTAAAATATACAATTCCCATCACAATTATTGTACTTTTTAAATACTCACATCTCATATTTTATCACTGACTATTATCGTTAATGCAACTCCTACGTACGCAGACAATTACATTGTTTCTGCTACGTTTCAAATACACATATTCATTTCGCAAATATTAATAGTTATGATGGATGTGGGTTCGATTACCACTTGAATGAATAAATTATTTTCGTTACCTCGTACTAGTAACAAGATAAAGCGCGGCGTTAATTTCCGCCACTCAACCCGCCTCGAAAATTGAGCAGTGTGCGGGAAACGAAATGTTTTAACACTAAATTCCCTCTGCCCACCCTGCCTAATGTAAACCAAAAACGAATCCAACGCCAAAAACAATACACGAACAGAACACGACATAATCCGCAAAACGATCAAGACACACGTCTATTGCGATAATATCTACATTTAATTAACCGGTCAAAGCCACCGTTCGGACCGCAAAACATCAAAGGAGATCTTAATACGCTCAGAGCGAAATCGCCTCTGACTAAACATCGGCGCCCCGAACCCTAACAATTTGTATGTCGTCTTTCTAAGGTGAAATTGTGCGCCCAATAGGCTATTAAAACGGTATTACCAATAAGACAACATCCTTTGTTTATAATAAACACTTGCCATTATCTCCATCCCTTTTCCATATACGGTATCGCGTATACCCTCGTTTCGTTCGCACGTTCGTTCTGTAGTAGCATTCTAGTGCATATCTAGGGTACAGCAATAGCGAGAGCCCTCAGGAACGTTAACGACATACCCCGAGTTCGCCCGAGGCCGATTCAATTACTACTGTTGTATTATTTCGACGAAAATATGTATGTATTTCTGTACATTTGTTGCGGCGCGAATTAAATTCTGTTTCAAGTTTATTGGTCACGGATGGTGATAAGTTTGGATAAGGGTTTTGGGGGTACGGTTCAACTATGCTATATTGAACGTGACTGATGACGTTTGTTTATTGTTTCCTCCAACATAACGCCATATCTTTATGGCCGCGCTGTATCTTTCAACGATTTTCATTAGGCAAATTAGGGGTGATTAGTTAAATTATAATGGGGTGAATAATTTACGAAAAAATATCTAATTATACTGTAAAGCTGTTAACATGGAAACTTGTCGAAACTTCAACGATAGTTTGGGTGATGTATCAAAACATTACGAGAGTGCAGTATAACGATGGCTGATATCGGCATAATAGGCTTGATTAACCGCCTTCCCGCAGGATACAATTATAGGGCCGATATTGCTCTTAACAACTCGATAAGGTGTTATCGGGAGACCTCAGAGCAATTTATGGGGAGTTAATAGTTACCCTTCAATGAACCCGACCTAATAGTCTTGCTAAAACGGATTTTCATTAAGCTACATCGTTTTCAATATTTTAATGGTCATGGATAATTAAAATTATCATCTTTAGGCATCTGCGGTTATTAGGACGAAGCGCGTTTAGTGTGCAGGCGTTTAGTTTTGCATTCTATGATAATTACAAAATCTAGAATATTTTACTATAGGAAGACTCATTCGAGTATCAAGCATTTCTTGATATTATAAAAAAATTGACAATTCTCTTTCTTTACCGCATAGCAGGATAGGGATAAATATATTTTGAAAACATTACATGTTGAGTAGCGGAACTCATCTAATTTAAATATAACCATTCGCCTGAGTCGAAATCGAACTCACAAGCCTTCGCGTTTACAATCAGTCGCTGGTACCACGATGACCTCCAAAATACCAAACACCTAAAACACACACCCTAAGTCCATCAAAACCGAAACCAAAAACAACACGAGACCCAGTCCCATCACCAAAAAAAAAACAACTAACTACAATCCAATAACCAAGTAGCATAACACAAACAATGATACCCTGCACTATACCACGAACAAACGGCAAGATGAAGGGCACATTATCCAAAGTGCATACCTGCCAAACATTTAATCCATTCCATACGCTGGCTGGTACATAAAACTTGGTTGGTATATATTAATTTTTCAGAGAGCTGTATGTATGTATGTATGTATGTAGCTCTTGAAACGTCGCCGCGGGCGAGCAGACAGTCGCGAGTGTAGCAGACGCGCCCATCTAAGTGTGGGGCTAGTGGCTGTTGTGTTGCGTAATGTATTTATTTTACAATTTTTTATACGATTATAAATTTGGTTGTCGGTTCAACCATTATTCATTATTTTAATTTCCGCGCTCGCTAATAAAATGAATCGTTAACCTTCGCTACTCAAAAGGAAATATTTTGAAAATGGATTCAGAATTCAATGTATTGTCACTAGGATATATATTTTATTTAGTATCGCGCTTATCCAGATGGGAGTCTAGTGTTAAAACCCTTCGCTCTCCACTTTTTGCCGAATTCTGGAGGCATTGCGTGTTGATTGACGGAACTCAATCGGAAATTGAGTTTCGTCCGGAAATGACACAACTTGTCATACGCTTGCGTTCCTGCGCCACGACTGACCTCTTAGGTTATTTCTAATATTGGTACATAACTACATACATGGTTTGTGGGTACTTTTTTCTTATATTAGAAATTTATTGTACTGCGTCTTAATATGCGTGTAGGATAATAGATCAGCTTCACGCTGTATCCCGCACACAGCAGGGTAGGCAGAGGGAACCTTGATGACACTCCGTTCCCTACTTTCTGCCGATTTCTGGAGGCATTGCGTGTTGAGTGGC
>DWAN01006535.1:0-10394 GCA_018230445.1 Heliconius hewitsoni | reverse complement strand
TTTCTGCCGAATTATGGAGGCATTGCGTGTTGAGTGGCAGAACTCAACGCCGCGCGTATTATTAATAAATGTAGATTAATTATTATTTATAAAATTCTCTCTTCTCTCTTTCTAAATAGAGTTACAATAAAAACGTAGGTATACCTATACTGTATTTTTAAAGTTGACATGTATTTAAGGATAAAATTGTATCAACATTAAATATTACATTTAAATAAATCATAAATTCTGGTTATAATGGCTATGTACCTAATTATCGTTGAGATCGGGGTTAAGCGCAATTTACCAGAATCGTTTAGTTAGATATCTATCTATTCGCTTACTTATTTTAATATCTAAACAAGCAATTGTACAAGCTAGCAAAAGCTATTTTAAAAGCAATTATACAAATGCTTGTAAAATAGCAATAATCAGAAGTAAGAAACAAGAAGATAATACTAATATCATACAAACGGACCCACAATAAACATTAAAGTAAAAAAATATCTGTTACTTACTTTTTCCTGTTTTTTTTTCTAATGATGTCTGTAGATATGCGATTTTTTGCTTAATTTAATATGCAAATTTAGATTTCGGTTAATTTGGAACTTTAAAAATATAATTTAAATATATTAGACATAACTATAACATTTTTTTAAAAATATTTTTTAAAACATTGAAAAAAAAAATTAAATTAAAATAATCAACTATAATTCCTTCCAAATTATTAATTAAGAATAATTTTTAAATAAGGCCGTAAGAGTACTTTTTGTATATTCAAGAAACGTACATATCTGTTACTTTGCCTTGTTTTTTATCAATTATTACGTAAGATCTAAATAACAATTTTTTTTATATTTAAAACTAACAAACAAACTTTACACAATTAAAACGAAGTTTTTTAAATTGATCGCTGAATGTTAGTTTTAAAAGAAAATCTTATTTAAAGATAGGTATAGGTGTTGTTTATTTAAATTTATATTTCTATTTCTTCGCTCTGGCGTCGAGGCCAAGCGCGGCGTTGAGTACCGCCACCCACCACATAATGCCTCCAGAATTCCACGGAAAGTGGGGAACGGAGTGTCTTAGCACTAGGTTCCCTCTACCTACCCTGCTGTGTGCGGGATACAGCATGAAACTGATATATTTTTTTTTAACATATGTTTCTATATACTTTAACCCAATATAAAATAGTACTAAATACAATATCGTATTGGTATTCTTTATTAAATGTGACCGCGCGTTAACGCTCGCCCAGAGGGAAATCTACGTGGCTTTCTAACCTGAAACAATTTTAATAAGAAGAAATGTCGCCCGGCGGTGTACCTACCTACCTAGAAAAGGTAAAGAATTTCGAGCCAGCGTAGCTTAGGTGGTTACTTATTTGTCAACATTCGTAGGTGTAAATGTTCACTTCTTTTACAAACAAATAGATAGAATATTTGTATAGTACGTACATTATTATATAATTTTTGGTATATTTTTAGTTTGTTACGCGCTATCGTTTAATAGGTATAGCTAGGTTATTTAACCATATAAAAATATGGTAGATAGTAATATAATCTGGATAAAATTAAAATTTTATTCGCCTTCATCAGTTTTATACAAGAAGAAATATCACAATAAGATCAATAGTTATTAAGCTTTGAGTGGATTTTTTCTTGTTTTTATTCTAGAAACCACACAAGGGCTCCATAGGTACCTTCTTATAAAGCTACGTAGAAATTCTTATACGATTGTTTACAGTACTATTTCAGTTTTTTATAAAATGCAATATGAATAACCATAATGTACTAACATAAAATATTTAATATAAAATTCATAATATGAACAAAGTGAAGAAGAATCCAAGCTTATAAAAGTTATAGATAATAGAAAAAAAAATTAGATATAGTAGTACTTTCTATATAATATTTCCTTATATAATCATATACATAAGTAGCTTTTAGTAGATTAATGCACCTAATGCTGACTGAACATTTATTAATACACGTGTCAAATAACATCACGAGTTTATATTCTGTTATATATAGATACAAATATAATGTTAATATATTATACAGACCGTTATCTAACAGCAAAATATCATATAATAGACTCAGAAAATATAATTATGTACTGTTTATATCAGAATTGATTCAATTACGTTTGCCGACGCACCGTTAATTGGAAGCCGTCGACTATGGTAATTAAAGTACCGAGCGCCCTCTGCCCGTTCTCTCTATCATTTCCTAGATACATATTATCGACAAAATATACTAGTGTTTACTAACAAATAGGACCAAAATCGTAATGCGCATGCGTCGGTATAATGCACCCCTATCCTATAAATATGGCGTCTGGACGGGCGTCCACTGTTACCCAACGCGGCTTGATCCAGAAACATCCTCGTAATTTGTATTTAAAGAAAAACATACAAACATATAAAATGTCACATATAACAAAATGTCGCACTAGTCACGTTTCGTATAACACATTCTCATTTATGTTATTTATCTCATTAGCTTAGGCCTCTCAATTTTTTCAATTATAAATTGGTTGTTTTTATGGTCTATTTAAAAGTTTTGATTATTTAGTTACATTTTTTTTTATTCTATGACTTAGAACCTATAGGGTGAAGTAGGTACACTATTCTTACATTCTTAATTAATAAAGTTACTTTTATTTCTTTATCTTCTTTCGATGTACGAACTAGACGAAAAATAAAATTTTGTAAAATTCACGAATTTGTCAGAAGCTTAGGTGTTCCTAAATTGGGCACGGCAATTATTCAAATTTATTCAAGCAAGAATCTCGTTGGAATATAACAAAGGCGAATTTCCGAATGTAATTTATCATACAATACATTTAATATATGTATAATATATACATGTAAGTTCTTTTTTTGTTTTGTGTATTTATTTAATATTTATTTAAAAAGGAAATAATTTTAATTACAGTTTCTCATTAGATGGAGCGTAACGCCATCTATCCAAAATCCTTGGAGGTTCTTCAGAATACCACCGAATGCTTCGGGACGCTAGCTATTTTTTTTAACGACATTCGGTAAATTTAACTATAGTTTTTAAAATCAGACTAAATTTTAATAATGATTATAATAATAAATGAAAAAAGTATTTAAATTTTTGTTTTTGAATTTCATGCTTCAAAAAATGTGAGAATTTAATGAAATATTTATTTTTGTTCAGTTTTTTGTACGTAGTTGTGTTTTTATAATGATGTCTTGTTAATTTAAAGAATTATTGTTTACTTAATTTTCAACTTATAGTTTACTTTATTCTTTTTTATTCAGGTATAAAATAATAATATTAAATTGAAATCCAATATTTTTCTATCTTATTTTAAACAAGGCGACTAAATGATATGGTAAATTGATTTAAAGTTATTGAATATTTTCATGAACTGTAACATAATTGTTAGCTTATTTACCTAAATATTGATTAACAACTAACAGGCGTATTCAAAAATATATATGTATATTATAGTGTTATTTTATAAAAAATAATAATTAATGGGCTTATTACTTTTTTAAATAAATATAGTATTATATTTGTAAACATCCCGAAGCCTTCGACGAAAGCCAGTTTTCCCAACGAAACCTTTTTAAGGACGTGCAATATCACTTTCTATTCATCTCTTTTCTGAGTGTGGAATAAATTGAGGGGAGAAGGAGACAAAATATATAATGAAAATGTGTTTACGTATACGTCACATTTCAAAGGTTACATTTCTTACAAAGGTGTTTTATTGGATATCTATTTACATTTACATTTATAATGGCGGAAAAAATACATATAAAACACTTTAATAAGCCTATAAGTGACAAGCAATTACGAGTTATTGAAATTGAATTAGTAATTTATACAATTATTATCTAAATACTAGAAAAAATTGTATAAATAAAGATTAGATGCACTATTTGACGTGTACATGAATTGATAGTAAGTAATTGAAATAGATTGTATCGTAAGATTATTTTTTTACTGCATATTGGGGTAAGGAAGACGTCTTATTTTAAACGCGATGGTTGTGGGTTCGATTCCCGCGCAGGGCTGTAAGTAAATTAGTATTATTTGTATTTAAGGTTAGTTAATATAGGTATTATTTGTATTTAAGATAAATATTACTTGTATTTATCTATTTTTCTCGCAACACAAAGCACGGCGTCGAGTTCCGTGGCTCAAGACGTGATGTCTAGAATAGGGTGTCTTCTAATAATGTCTTCTTGGTAATAGCCTAGTTCCGACTAGGTCTAGTCCACTTACCCACAATACGAGACAACCCAATAAATATACATTATACATGCTTTAAAAATAAAGTACTTACCTGTAGATTTGTTTGTATTATTTAAAGAATTTTTTATGTAGGCATATCTTCTATTTCCTATTATTAGTTAGACAAAGCAAAACGCGAATTCATGGTTGTGGGCGTGATAGGCATGCCCAAAACTCTAAAAGACTCTTGACGATACATTTTCAACTATATATATTTATCTATTTAAGTTTCAAAAAAACAAAATCCAGTTTTCTAACTAACAATCTAGTCAGGGCGACATAAGGAAAGGTCATACATACATATGTATATAAAAACCTTTATAGAAATGCGTTATATCGACCACTTGCATTTAGCCAATTTTCGGCCAAACCACAATTTTTTAAGTTTTGCGTCAACCCCTGGACAAAACCTGGATAAAGTCACAAGAATGGGCGAAGTATGGAAAATAAAGTTATTATTTCATATATAAATTCTCTCTAAAGACCTCACGTAATGAACTAGTTGCGTAAAGTAAAAAAAACAGTTTTACCTCATTCTTTTGATTTCATTCTCATTTTATTTGTATTGATACCTCATTTAATGACATGAAAAATTACATCCGACAAATAATTCCGCATAATAATATATTTAGAATGGCTTAAAACGGTTAGGTAGCGAATTTAAGCTGGATATATATTTATCGTAACTTTCCGATTTAGTGTTATTCACTCTTACATTAGAGTGAAAAGTGGACAAATATATGGGTATTTAAATATAGATAGCTAGCTATAATACTTTTCGAGGCCAGTCGTGGCCTAGAGGCACAAGCGTGCGATTGTAAACGTGACAGTTTGTGGGTTCAACTCCCACTCGAAGAATATTTAATATTTGCCTGCCCTCGCTCTCGTAAAGAGTAGTAACGGAAGTAGTCTAAATAAAAATGGAGTATCTTAACACTAGGTTCCTTTTGTCTAGCAGCTTCACTGCTTGCTTTAATAAAAAAAGAATTCTATTCGTGAGAATATTAAATTTTAAATCAATGATTACAATTAAGTTTATTTATATGCTACTGCCTACAGGGTGATAATAAAAATGTATATTAAAAATATAAATATCCCCCAAACTAGGATCTCAACTGAGCACCTACGAGCACCTTCACAACTATACTACGATGGTGTCGCTATAAAATTTATATTAACATCAAAATATGAAATATTTATAACTTGTCAGTTCTCTAGATACATTGTTAGCGAGCACGCGTGACCACGTGCAGCCTTGAGCTCAACGGAACGTAACAACTAGCTGTGGAACACAATAATTAACGTTAAAACTTGTACAACAGAAAAAAAATCCTGTTTATTTCTCGACCTTCAAAAGTTCAAACGCAGGCCGACTTACGCCAATAATCACCACCTGTTGCCACGAAAGCAGGCGACAATTTCTCCTATCTCTCTTTCTTTTGTACGCGGAGAGAAAGAGCGGGCGCGCCTTTTCCACCCCTCTGTTGTATCGGATGTCAATGAACTAATCTGTGCAGTTGGACAGCAAAAATAATGAATCTAAATTCGGGACGTTCCAAATAGTTCATTTGGCTGACAAAACATTAATAAATAACATATAGTTGCGATATGTTTTTGAAAGCTACAGTTGTTCTGTACTAAAGTAAAACGAAACGTCATAAGATCATAAAATACAACTTACGCAACGTTCACGTGACAAGAGATGACGTGGTGGAGAATAAAAGATAAACAAATTGTGAATACATTTCAAAAAACTCCATTACATTTCGACGTTTCGCCTTCAAATTCGATAAATACACCCACGGTCTAAGGAAAATATGTAAAGTATAACGAACCCACACTATCGACCGCCTGAGTTCTTAGACGAATGATGTTTAAGCTATATTAGACACGTCAAGCTCGTTTACAATGAGATAAGGCCAATAAATAATTGAATAAGTATATATGGTTACCTACCAACACGGGGTTTATGTAAGATTTTATATAGATATTTGTAATATTGATTGTTAAAATGTATGCATGATTACCATATAATATGTAGGTAGATTGTTATTTTTATTGTTGTTCTTGCATCACCCAAAATTCGCGAAGTGGAGGGTAGCTAGTCATCCTCAATTTCTTAATATTTTGATATATAAAAACATAACCACTCTATGAGTTAAATTATAAATAAATATATCGCCCCAAGTGGGATCTGAACCTGCAATTATCGCGTGTAGCTAGAAGTTTCACCAATATGGCAATTAAGCGCTATGAACATATTTTGTTAGACCAACTTCTTTAAGCTAAATAAAATATAATTTTACAGATAATAAGAGTTTGCATTTATATTATAATAAACAGGTTATACAAAAAAATCAATTACGATAAAAAATATAGTAATCAACTTTTGATATTACCAAATTAATTATTGACATCAAATTATGATATTTAAATCAGTCCAATCTCACTCTACTCGGAGTAGTCTTGATAAAGTTCTATTTTAAGTGACAGGTCTCGTGAATAAAGAGGCTCGTGAAAATTTCACCATACAAAAAAATATATGATTTCAATGCAAGAAATAATTATATTTCATTTATTTTCATTTTGGTAGACACAATGTCACGAACATTTGGTAAAAAGTGAAAAATAAACTGTCTTAACACTAAGTTACTTCTGTCTATTCTGTTATGTGGCAGAAAGCGAAAATATGCTCAAAAATGGTCAAACTAAGAAATCAATTAGATAAATGTGCCTGTACTAATCTAATAAGAAAGTAATTATATAATAAAAATTATATAATTATTCACAATTACGGCAAAGAATTACCAGATTTTTTTAAAGTAAAACATATAAACAAATATTATAGATTTTTATATTTATTTTCCTTGAATGCTGATAAAAATTATAGTTTCTAGCGTTTCTACTTTAAAAGGTAGACTACCGTTAAAAGGGTCTCACTTTCTAATTAGTACGCATACAGTCTTAACTACATATTAGACTAATTTGTAGGATTAATCCTAAAAATTTCAGCTTTGCTAAAATGACGTAGGTCCGGCCTTGGGATCTTAGCTCAATGGCAACAAAATAAAAGGACAAGAAAATAAAAACTGTTATTAATAGTATGCCCGGTTTAAGCGTATTTATTCCAATAAAGCCTTTAAAAAATCTAACTGGACCCTGTATCTCGCAGTATCTCGAGTAGGCAGATGAAACTTGAATAAAACATCACCATTGAAACACTTCCATTCCCCACGTTCCGCCGAACTTTGTAGGGATTGCACGTTGAGTGGCGGAGCTCAATATCGCGCTCCTTCTCGTTACCAGAGAGGCATGTGAAAATATTACATTGGAGCTTGACATCGCGTTCCTCCTCGTTACCAGAGAGGGAGATGAGAATATTACATTTTTCAATTCCTTGAGTAGGAAACGAACCCACGTGTTACGTTCAGAGTCACACGCTTGTACCTCTGCGCCACGATGGTCCTTGAAAAAAAACATCGTCAAAAATTCACGTGCAATCTTATCCTAGTGCTGCGTAAGCTATAGTTCCAGTTGCATACGTTAGATGTCGCTACTAGTGGAGTTCTAGCAAGATTTTCATTTGCTTCGCGCGTGAAGCGCTCTCTATGTGTGAGTGAGTAGCTCTACATCGTATACATACACTCACACTTCCATAACTATTATACGTATCGTATTACCGTAGACGTGACGCACACATATAAAATATCGTCTACTGTAGAGTAAATATAATAGAAGTTAGTTGAGCTTGTGTGCGCTACGATATAATACATTTAGAGTTAATGCAAGGGAAACTCCGCAATGTTGTCAAAAGATGGCGTTACTTTACTCAATTCGTTCTTTTGGATTTTTATAAGCGAACGTTGTAATATGATTCTCATAGATAATGAATAATTCTTATATTGTATTTTTTTATTTATCTTTTAGCTTCGTGATATTGTTTCAGTAGTCGATTGAACGTAATGTTAATTTTATTCGTGTATTTAATTTATTTCGATTTAGCCTATCTAGCTTATACTCTATGTAGCAGTTATTTTCATAGAAAGAGTTATTAAGTATATTAAATATTATGTTTTAATGTAATTAATTAAAATCAAATAATTCAACTTCACGCTGTATCCCGCATATAGCAGGGTAGGCAGAGGAAACCTAGTGTTAAGACACTCCGTTCTCCACTTTCCGCCGAGCTCTGGAGGCATTGCGTGTTAAGTGGTGGAACTCAACGCCGCGTTGCCTCGACACCAGAGCGAAGAAATAAAATTATAAATGTAAATAAATAATTCATTTCCTCTAATGAGGATCGAACTAGTCGATTTTACAGTCACACTTTGTGCCCCTGCGCCACGACTGGCATCAATCAATTAAATACAATATTTTTTTAAATGCAAAAAGTTATATAGAGCAAAATTTGATTTTTTTGTATGATGATTCGAAAAAGAAGCCAAATTTCACCCTCGTCTACAAAATGTTGCACAGGCAATTTTTTTTATAAAAAAAAAACGCGCCCATTTTTAGAAACTATATCGATTGGTAGGAAAAAATCAATTGTTCAACAATACCCATTCCCCATTGGCCCAGATTTTAGACGAGGGTGACACAATGGCTCCCGCTTTCCCTATTTTTTGCCACAAAGACCCTTTAAAATAAAAATTCTTTGAGTTTAATCGCGCACATGGAGACAGATTTCCTTGGAGAAATGTCAATTGTTTAGTTTAAAAAGAGTTTACCGTATTATTGTGTCAAGTACAGGTGAGCTAATTAAAATTTTCTTATAGTATTAGTAACATAACTTCTAAATAGATAGAGGAATATATTTTTTAATATTTTTCAATTTTTCAAAATTATACTTAACTTTAACATAAATGTGAAAAATTAGGCTTCTTACAAACCTACTTATAATAAAAAAAAAACAATTAGGTCCTACTTATATCAAATAGGTCCTAGCTACATCAAAATATGTATATTTCATTACAAATGAGACTATTTTATAGAATATTATTTTGTATAATTAACTTTTATAACAATTTAAATATTACAAAATCGTATATTGAAAGGATTATCGCATTTGTAATGTTGCCGAAACATACCTATATAACTAATATATTGATTATAAATACCTATTTATTGATATAACGACCGCACAAACTCTACCAAATCTAAAGCTGCTTCTATTAAAAATTCTTATATTTCAACTTCGATCAATAAATTACCTATAAAGAAAACTAGAAATTATCATATTTTAATATCTAATTAAATATTAATATTTTTTTAATAGCGAATTTACAATTTGAGGGAAGTCGTGGCGCAGGGGCACAAACGTGTGACTGTCAAAGCGACAGGTTTTGGGTTTGATTCCCACTCGAAGAAATTTTTCACTTCCACCCTTCGTTCTGGGGTCTAGGCGTAGCACGGCGTTGAGTTCCTCTACTCAACACGCAGACCAGAAATCAGCGAATAGTACGAAGGAGATTGTCTCAAAACTAGGCTCCCTCTGCCTATCCTGCTTAATGCGGGATATAGCGTGATTTTTTTTAAAAATAATCTTGATATATTTACCCTATTGTTACCTAACAAATTCTCTGTAGAAATATAAGTAAATATCCACTTTATGACTCAACTCCGTCAGCCATGTCCGGCGTATAGTACAGTTGCATAGCGCGCCGTCTCAACGGCCACGAGTACAGGCATTAGGTAACTCATAAAGAGTAGCGGTGGAACGCTCTCCTTCAGTACAAATATATTGTGAAAGTGTAAGTTGTAGAGACAATTACTCAAGAACATCTTTTGTTTTTTTATAGTACATAGGTACTATAACAAACCAGGACAAAAAATATTTATTTTATAGATATAATAATGAATCAAAGGCCAGTCGTGGCGCGGGTTAAATTTACACTCGGAGGAATTCAATATTATTTATTAATATTTTCATTTATTCGCTCTGGTGTTGAGTAAAGGGTCGGCGTTAAGTTCCGCCACTGAATACGAAATCGGCAGAAAGTGGGGAACAGAGTGTCTTAATATTAGGTTCCCTGTTTACCCTGCTGTACCTATGCGGGATACAACGTAAGGCTAAAAAAAGTATAGGTTGGCCATAATTTTATTCATATCATTTTATCTATATAAATTAAAATATAAAATATT
>DWAN01006534.1:0-10395 GCA_018230445.1 Heliconius hewitsoni | reverse complement strand
ACTAGGTTCCCTCTGCCTACCCTGCTGTGTGCGGGATACAGCGTGAAGCTGATTCTTTATTATGTTTAATAGTAGTAACAGATTTTAGTAGTTCTAGTGTTGACATTCCGTAGCTTATTTTACGTCGAGTTTTTGAGGCAATAGTCTGTCGAGCGTCGGAATTCAACGCCGCGCTTTGAAAATAATGAATTCTTCCGAGTAGGAACCAAAGCCACAGCCACCCCACATGAAGTGACACGCTATGCCGCTTTCTAACCACGTCCTCATTTCGATATTTATATATACATTATTTAATTTTAAGTTTCGATCAGAAGATACATTTATTTTATGTGAGTTTGTCAAGTAAGCTTTATAAGATATAAAACAGCATAGAGAATACTCCGAAAGGAAACTTTTGAATAGAATTTGCAGAAACTAATATTATATAGTTGCTTACTTTATTTTGCTTCTCGCAACGCCATTCTCAACTTCGCTGCACTTAGAATTGTGAAATTCGATCGAAAGTACAAACAAAATATATGTTTTCGAATTTAATATGAGACCAATGTTTTTTGGATTCATAAAAATATAATGTAGTGACTTAGTTACGTTCATGTGTTTAACGCCAGTCATGTTGCAGGAGCACAAGCATGTGTCTGTAAATGCGACAGGTTCAATTCCCACCCGAGAAAATGAAATATTTAATATTTTCATGTCCTCGCTCTGGCAAAGCGTGGCGTTGAGTCCCATCACTCAACAAGTAATGCCTCCAGAATTTGATGGCCTTAAAGTGTCCTACTGGGAACGAAGTATCTTAGCATTAGGTTCCCAGGTTCATCCTGTCTACGATGCTTAGTGTTAGATACAGCATATAGTGAATCCATTTTCCCCAACTAACTGATTTAGCCAGCTCTCAGCAAATTTGACCTAAATATCCATCATCATTTCATATTCCCAGTAACAGGCAAAACTTGCACGAACCAGACTTCTCGTTATATTTTATTGTTTAAAAATAAAACTGTTATTTACGTTGTACGGAAAGCGTTACAGCGTGGCACATTTACAGTCCACTTCCGGTGTGGGCGATGTAGTTGTTAAGACCGAAAAGAGTATTTAACGTGGAAAAAATGATATTAGTTCAACGACTATTTTGCACAGAAGTTGCAGTGCAGTTCTGAATTTCATAGTCATATGATTTTGATTTCTTTAATTAAATCTTTTAGCTTAAGGTTTAACGAAGGTTACCTGAAAGGTTAAAAGAAATAGTGTAAGCTAAGATTTATTGCCGTCGTAGCGCAGCGGAACAGTGCGATGTCGAGTTAATGCGATGGTTGAGTGTTCGATCTCCATTCGGGGAAATGATTATATTTTAATTATTCCGCACGGGTAGAGAAAACGCAGAGTTGAGTACCGTTCTGGAAATTGTACGAAATATGAGAACGACATGGAGGTTCCCTCGGTCTACCCTGATGTAAAGGAAATATCCAATTGTGAATACGTGTTTATTACGTCGAACTGTAACTAACTGTATAATAAGATCTAAGAGTCTCAATAACATGCATTTCTCATTTTTTATATATTAAATGATTATACAATATTATAGTGTAGATGGCATATAGAACTTAAGACTGTTTACTAGTAAGCATATCGAGTTTGTGCGCTTTACATTCCTTTATTATGAGTTCTGTTAAAACAGTGTTTTTTTTTTATTTTTATTATAATCTTAGTTTATTTTGTTTAAAATCTACATTATTTTATTCAATTTGATTGGCCAAATGATATTTAACAAAAAAAAAACAATTTTTTAAACAACAGTTTTCAGGTTAATTTGAATTTACAACTAAAGTTACGAGACAGTAATCTGTCTGACTAAACCACGATGACACTGTTCTTATATTATATTTAAATTATGCAAAAGGAAGAACGGTAATAAGTTCGCAGCATAAAAGTTTCGCGTTATGTTAATGTCGCTATAAACATTCAAGGCAAAAGTCCAAGTCCTGTAACGTATTCATGCACCGTGTTAGGTCCCAAATGTAAACAAAACTTGGAACTTTTACATATAAGTGACAGTCTGAAGCGTTTTTTTTAATATTTAGAGAATATTTTAGGAAAACTGAATGTATGAGATAGTTAAATTTTCATTTTAAATTTTTATTCGTTCTTATACCTATGTTTAAAAGTTATTAGAAAAGAGAATTATAAATTTTAGGTATTCTATTTTCAATGGCTATTATTGTTTTTTGTTTTAATTTATGATAAAAGAATGCTAGAAAAGGTTGCTGCTTTATAAATTAAAAAAAAACATAAGTTACCAGTATATCACTTAAACCAAACATAAATCAGCATTTGTGTAAACAATACACAATTTCTTCTTACAAAGCCCAACCAGTTGGGTGCATTCAGTAATTATTTATTTATTCCGCCACCCCTCAAAGAGCTGACGATATCCAGCCGGCTAATACGAATTGACGGAAATAGATTGATGGATTGATTGATTGACAAGTTTAAGGTTGAGATGGATTCCCTATAAGTCGGTGTTTTAAAGGAAGTACAAAGAAACCCGTAAATGTACGTTGTTTATCATATACTTAGTTGTGTGGGAAGATATTTAGTGGTTGAACAGATGGTATTATTTATCCTTATGTTATTTTGTTTTCATATTTTTTAAGTCACCAGTGGTGTAGGACTACGAGCGTGAGATTTTAAACGCGATAGGTTGTGGATTCTATTCCTACAAAAGGTAATGAAATATTTAATATTTTAATTTCCTCGCTTAACATGCCAATGCCTCATATGGAAATGTCTCAATGAAAACGGAATTTCTTAATACTAGGTTCCCAGATTTCACCTGTGTAGTCTGGGGCTAAATAAATATTAGATACTATTATAAAAAAAAGGGAACCTAATGTTAAGACACTCCGTTCCCCACTATCTGAGGAATTATAGAAGCAAAGCAAAAATATAAATTTGAATAAATATTTCATTTCCTCGAGTGGGGATCGAACCCACAACCAGTCAGTTTTTCAGTGAGTGAGTGATACTTAGTGCCCCTGCGCCACGACTAGCCTCAATTATGATTAATTTAAATTATTTAATGTGAAGCACAAATAATATTCAAATGAAACTCAGGTAACAAAGTAATTTGATAAGGTTTTAATACCACGACGCTTGAAAATGGTTTGCTAATGGCACATTATACTGAGAATTGTTATTTTAAATACTTATAGTACAATTTTATGTGTGCCGTTATAAATAACATGTTATATTGTAAGTCGTAATTTGTTTAGATCACAGGTTCAAATCTAGATATGGACCAAATTATAATTGTTACTAGTGGTTGTGTCCGTGACCTTTTCTATATAGTTTTTATATACTATCTTATAGCCAAAATTTTCAGAATGTGCATGCTTAGATGTGCGGTTAGTTTTCTAATAAAAAAAAACTTCTACAAACAGACAGACATTAATAAAAAAAGACACAAAATCTATCAAAAAATAATTAAATTATTTCACTTTATTACTATTATCTCATCTAAATTACAATTACACCTAACTCGTGTCTCTTAAACAGGAAGACAAAGAGTAAATAACACGATAGTGCCAACATTGACACTTAAATTCAATATGCATTACAGCCAACCCAAACATAATTATTTTGCCATATTTGAATAAATATTGCCATATTAATAATACTTTTTTTAAGTTAAATACAGCTCGAAGTGCGGATATACGCTTATCGGTCCATGAAAACGCGAAATCTGCGTATATACATTTTTACATTTACAAAATTTGACGGTCAACTTCACGGTGTATCCCGCACACAACGGGGTAGGCAGAGGAAACCTAGTTTTAAGACTCCGTTGCCCACTTCTCGCCGAATTCTTAAAGCATTGCGTGTTGAATGGCATAACTTAATGCCGCGCTTTGCCTTGACACTAAAGGGAAGAAATAAAAATATAAATTTAAATAAATATTTAAATAATTCCCCGAGTTGGGATCGAACCCACAACTAGTCGTTTTTTCTGTCGTCAGTCACACTTTGTGCCCCTGCGCCACAACTGGCCTCACTGGAAATGAATTTATAAACAATAATTCCCCCCAAATAGAAATCGAATCCACAACATGTGACAGGAACGCTTGTACGCCACGGCGGCCTAATCTTATCGACGACGACCTCATCATATTTAGTAGCTCATTTTCCGCCTTATATTTTAGAAACAAAATTGAAGATATATCCAGCATGGTGAACGATTTGTTAAGTTTTTATTAAGTCGAGAACAGCTCAAGCTCCGGATGTAGGTTTATCCGTTTGAGAGTAAACACTGTATAAGCGTACAAATACTCACAATATGTTTATATTTGCAGGAGAGATAAAAGTAAATTGGGATCGGATCTATCAGATTTGTCTCGATTTGAGATATTCTTGGTTTATATCCTTCAAAATGATATACACGCTTGAACAATGACATTGTGTGTATATAGTGTATTTTTTATTTTGTTGCATTTTATTTTAAATTTTATTTTGGGAATAAAATAACTACAATAACTCACTCTCCAGTCATTTGTTGTATCGATTGGCTCGATTCAATTAATTTGTAGGAAAAAAAGTGTCAATAGCTTGGAAACAAGAAAATTATAATATTTTTCGATTGAGTAGCGCAACTAGCCGCCATTTTTTATCTTAATGGTGATTACAAACTATGTTTGTCGGTTCGATCTCTACTTGATGAAACGAAATAATACATATTTTCATTTCTTCGACTCAACGTAACGAGACAAGGCATTGAGGTCCGCCAATTAACATACATGTTATTAATACGACTTCAGCTCGAAGCTGGGGGATGGAATTGTCTTAATGGGAACAGAGTATCTTAACGTTAGGTTGCGACGTTCCCTCTTTCTACTCTGATGTAGTGTGTTGATTGGCGGAACTCATTACCGCGCTTTGCCTCCTTACCAGAGCGAGGAAATGAAAATATTAAATATTTCATTTTCTCTAGTATATCGAACTCACAACCGTCCTGTTACACCCTTGTGTCCCTGCGCCACGACGGCCTCGTAGTGCTGAGTAGTATTCATCATATATTACATCATAATATTTTCTATATAATATATGCACTATATTTCAGAGGTAACGAGGTAAGAGGTCTCACGGGGCAGAGATTGGAAGTTTCGTAAATAATATTAGTATGCAGGAGCTACTGTATGATAACTATTGAGCTTCCAGCAATTATAGTGTATATTTTAGTTTATTATATGCAAATTATTTCATTGACCAGTCGTGGCGCAATCGTGGCGCAGGGGCACAAAGTGTAACTGTAAAACCGACTGGTTGTGGGTTTGATCCCCACTCGAGTAAATGAAATATTTATTAACATTTATATTTTCATTTCTTCGCACAGGTGCCGAGGCCAAGCGCGGCGTTAAGTTCCTTCATTCAACGCGCAATACCTCCAGAACTCGGCGGAAAGAGGGGAACGGGAGTGTTTAACACTACGTTCCCTCTGCCTACGCTGCTGTATGCGGAATAGAGCGTGAAGCTAATTTAAATTAATTTTTTTTTAAGTAAATAATATAGTAGCTTAAGCGCGCAAAGACGTGAGCGGGTCGCTAGTAACTGAGTAAATTTCTGGTTTATTTTTATAAAACTCCCAGTAGTATTATAATTCGATATCGTATATCGAAGCTATCGGTTCCCACGGCAACGTTGAGACGCGCTCCGTCGAGTGCTACACTTCAGTACACGGACGTTCACCTGTGAATATCTCTTAACATATAATATTATGTTCATATTGAATATAATTTAATTTATGTATAAGTCTTATACATCTATAGTATATAGCCTAGTAGCCTTTTTCGCTTCACACTATGCCCTGTACATTGCAGGGAAGTAAAAGGAACTTGGGCACCTAGTGTTAAAGCAGTCATTACGACACTTTTGTTGCCCAATTTGAGCCAAATTCTGATATTGAGTGTTAAGTGACCTGCGAATATATATAGTAGCTGTAGACGAGTATTATTATAGCTTAATCTATCTATCTAGTGCTCTGACAATAGGTTTCATATACAGTTAACTATTTTACATCGCGTTAACATTAATATATTGATTTTTTTAGCAGTATCCCGTACATAGCAGGTTAGATAGAGGGAACCTGGGAACCTAGTATTAGAACACACCGTTTCCAGTTTTTTTGCCACTCAACCATCGCGTTTACACTCGCACGCTTGTGGCCCTGGCGCCACGATGCGACTGCCTGTTGGCTAATGTATTATTCTTAGGAATAAAATAAGAAAAGACTGCAACATAGTGAGATTTTGTTCTATAATTCATATCTATAGTGATGATAGTACAAAATTTAAATGGATTTCTTGCTTTTGTTCGCTGTCTAGTCTAGTTATTCTTTACAAGAACTCCGCACTACTACTGCTTTTCGTATTAACCATTTAGAGATAATAATTATGGTCTTATTGTCATTAATATTAATGCCAATTAAATTATAATTGTGCTAATTGACAACTCAGTGTGTCTCTAAGAGAATTCCTGAAATAAAGTATTAATCTTAAACGTAATATATTTGTTCTGAATTTACTAATATTTCATAGTATTCATCAGTCAAATTTCATGTCAACTTAACCTGAAATATATTTATTTATATCCTGTGGATTTTTCTCAAAAAATATTTAACTGAAAAAAGTACAGAAGGAATTTCTTGCGTCTCGATGTAGTCGACACGTACGAGTATATAAATTTATTTTATAATTTTTATTACAGTACAAGAATTAGTTCGATTGAGTTCTTGAAAATCTTATCAAAATATGTTTTTTTTGTTTCACAGTACCCACAGCACACGTAGCGGGGGTGGTGGGCAAGAAAGCGGCTTTGCCATGTGATACACAGCCGTTGTCAGCGGACGATAGAGTCGCCATGGTACTGTGGTTTAAAGAAGCTGATTGGGAGCCTTTGTACAGGTGTGTTCCTTCATTTTAATCATCTATATATTTTTTAAATCAGC
Organism: Heliconius hewitsoni; assembly: GCA_018230445.1. Lineage (NCBI taxonomy): Eukaryota > Metazoa > Arthropoda > Insecta > Lepidoptera > Nymphalidae > Heliconius > Heliconius hewitsoni. The sequence continues at coordinate 3,401 of DWAN01006534.1, read as the reverse complement.
TTGACGCTGTATCCCGCACACAGTACGGTAGGCAGAGGGAACCTAGTGTTAAGACACTCCGTTCAACACTTTCTGCCGAATTCTGGAGGCTTTGCGTGTTGAGTGGCAGAACTCAACGCCGCCGCATATATATTTTTTAAATAATTCTTTAAAAGTTTGATTCCACTGACAAAGGAGTACTTAGCACCTTAACCGTCTTATTCTATTTTAGAGCTATTATATTTCCTTATGAAAGTATTAATACTAACTAACTTTTTATAAAACCAACTATTTCCGAGCCTGACTCCATTCAAGTTTCAAGCCAGTTGTTGCGCTGAGGCACAAGCGTAAATTAGACAGACTGTGGCTTCGATTCTCATTGGAGGAAATTAAATATGCCTTATTTTCTTTTGCCTCGCTCTGGTAAGGAGGCAAAGCGCGGTGTTGAGTTCTGCTACTCAACACGCAACACCTCGAGAATTGGGCAACTAAAGTAGCTTAATAGAAACGGAGTGTCTCAACGCTAGGTTCTTAAATTGCCTCTACCCTGCCATGTGCGGAATACAGCGTGAAACTAAAAAAAATAGACAAAGCGCCAAGTCTCGCCACTAAACTCGCAATATCTCGAAAAATTGGGCGATTTGTTGAATAGATAATTTTAATACAAGGTCTCCTCTGTCCAGAAAGATGCTAAAAAATAGAACAATAAAAAAAGACTTTAATCTTTTAGTCTATACTTTTTACCAAGACTAATTTGTTAAAGTAGTTAGATAAGAATCTAACTGTGGTTGAGTTGTAAAGGAGAAGCGCAGAGTCGTTTTTTTCGAGTTGCGGGCACGTCCCATTACACGTAATGTTACTACTATTTGACCTATTTGAACGCCTAATATGCTTTACACTGCCTTTTAGTTCTATTTTGATAGTACTAGGTTTGATATTGATACTGTCTTTTTTATGTAAAATCATCATTCACGATTGGCTTGGTTGGTTATGGTTTTAATTTTCGTTTTTTTTTCAATATACCAAGATTTTATTATTGTGGGATTCCGCAAAATTTTTCTGTCCCGCGTGCTGCGAGATCTGCAAGATTTGCGAAACTAGAAATAAGCATGCACACGACCTTTCCAATCACTAGCCACTAGGCCACTTTAATCACAAATTTCTCCTCTTTGGTTAGGAATTCCAAATTCAAATTTATACAGTTGTATATATTTAAACATTTGTCACATTTGTGTTTTGTTATCCTTCATTCATTTCTTTTTTTTTCTGTTTGCGTCACTCAGTTTACAAAACTTAAATATCGAGTTATTTAAGAGTAGGAGTTCCACCGTGATACCAACGATGCGGAAACGGCTCGAGGGGTTAATGATGTGTATGGCGGCCGTGTCGCAAAAGAAAACACAGCGCGTTTTTTGTTCTAATGTTTACGCACTGGAAAATTAGACCTGCACAATAAGACCCGTGGTCAGCAGGAAACCCAAGTTAATAATGAAGAATTTTATATTTGTGCAATGTCTTTCTTTCGAATTTATTCTAGTTAATGGTATAGAAACGCGCGCAGGGTACAGCTAGTAATTTAGTAATAATGTATACAAAAACTTTCAACATGTATTTACCACATCATTTCTCGCTACATTTTTTGTTTTAGCTACGATGTCCGAGGGAGAACACCAAATCAGCCGAAGCTCTGGTCATCTCCAACAGGATTTGGGTCTCGAGCGTACTTCCGGGCCACTGCATCACCAGCGACCCTGCTAGTTGATAATGTTGGTACCGCTGACACTGGCGTCTATAGATGTAGAGTGGACTTCAAGAATTCACCTACTAGGAATTTGAGAATTAATTTTACTGTTATTAGTAAGTTAATATTTTTTTTCCTATATGATAACTTTCTTTTTATTCTAACATTTAACATTAAGTAGCCACGGAGACGCAGCGGCACTATATACACGACAGTTGTGGGTTCTATTCCTATTCGAAGGATTAGATAATTTCGTTTCTCCGCCCTGGTAATAAGGCAAAGCGTATCGTTAACTTCCGCTTCTCGTCATTCAAAGTCATATGAATCAAATGAAATCAATAAAATGAAATGAAAGAAACAAAAATTTAAGTGTGGGATGTAAGTATCATTACAACTTATTTATCCATCCATCATATCCATCCAAAAATCTCCCATTTTTACAAATTTCCGCTACCGCTCTGTAATAAGGGTATAACAATTTCGACGTAGCTTGATGAGAATGTGTGGCTTAGTGGTCAGAGCGCCTGGTCAGTTTCGAGGAGGCGCGGGCTCGAGTCCGGCTACGTTCCAATTTGTATACGTTTTCTAAATAAGTATTCTTCTTTCTTAAGTGTGGAATAACACTTTAAAAATGTTAAAAATACGAATAATTAGCATTTTCTCTTGCCAGACGATAATTCTTAGTAATTATCTGTGGGTAGAGGATTTTTTTTAAAATCGCCCTACAGAGAGGCTAACAACATAAGTAAGTTGTAACAAGCATTTAAAGATTTCGATGTTGTTTGATGAGAAATTATGGTTTAGTGATCAGAGCGCCTGGTCGGTTTCCATTATCCGGGAGTCACGTCCCGCTACGGTCAAATTTGTATATGTTTTCTAAATAAGTAGCTTTAATGAACCTTTTTAGAGCGGTAATGATGACAGACGGAATCTTCGGAGCCGAAGAATTTCTTTTAACTGGAAATGTAAATCAGATACCCTATCTAGAAAAAGATAACCTCTTGGAAATGCTTTAACGCAGACCTCCACAAGTCTTTATCAATCAGACTTGTTGTGTATTCACAGAAGTCCTATGGACGGCGTCTACGCCTTGCGGGAGGTATATCCTGGTATATATACTTGTCAAGACGCCAGTACGGCCCCTTTCTAAGAAGGATTAAGATGAGCAGTACTGAGGGATCTTATACATTTGCTGTAACTCACGTTTACTCAGGAGGGGAAAGAATCCCTGATCAGCCAGGGATAGGGAGAAGTAAAAGGCTTGAAGGCGCTGACAATTCACGATACTCGGGGCTGAAGCTGCATGATAGCGTTTTGTTACGCTGTCGTAGCAATATCTCGGCACACCGACAGCTGCACGTCAGAACGCGACGGGGGCAATGACAAACAGCATCATAGAATAAAATTTAAGCTTTGAAAGATAAGACGCAGCGCTCACCTCTTATACCATAGCGGTCATGCCGTTATCCTAGTACAAAGTCCTTCACACTCAAACCTTATTAATAAACGAATAAATGATTCTGTCATTTATTATAATAATTAGGTTTCTACTTATAATAATTATAAATTTAGATATATAAATTTTATAATAGTGTACTTAAAATAATTGTGTAATTAAGTATATATTGTAGAGGCCAGTCGTGGCGCAGCGGCACGAAGTGTGACTGTAAAACCGATTGGT
>DWAN01006533.1:0-10396 GCA_018230445.1 Heliconius hewitsoni | reverse complement strand
AAAAGTGCTTATAAGAGTTTATTTGAATAAAGAATATTTTGAATTTGAATTTGAAATAAAAAAATATTTAAATGTTTATTTGTCTCAGCATATTAAACATAGAGTACGCGGATGCCATTTTCTGTAAGAAATAATTAAATTAATAATATACTACTATAATACTATTTACACCATATTTATGCTTGTCTATATTCTATATATATTAATATATATATATATATATTTAAAAGCTGCTTTTATTTATTCTATATCGACTTGATACGATATGATTTAGAACTATAAAAAAAAAATTATAGATTATTAATACAGCCTTCACGACGACATCCTTTAATAATTTACCTTAGAAAACGTTTGTACCGAAACTTCTTCAAAGCCTTGAACTGTTAGCGGTAGAGGCCTCAGAGATCGTTGCATGATGAGTACTAAATATGGCCGGACCACTGGACTTGCATTCCAGAAAGGTGTATCCCAACAAGCATAGCAAATGGAACTGATCTTTAACAATAAAAACAATCCATATACAGCTAGATTATAATCTTGACTCCTGTATTATCTTGTTTGTTGTTAAGGTGAACAGAACTTCTGAAACAGCGGTGGTATTCAAGAGTTCGTTGTTCACGGATGGAGCCAGATACCATGTTTTGTCGAATTAGGAAAACCATTATATTATTATGAGTTTAGTGTCGAGGCAAAGCGCGGCGTTGAGTTCCGCCACTCAATACGCAATGCCTCCAGAACTCAGCGGAACACTAGGTTCTCTCTATCTACCCTGCTGTGTGCGGGATACAGCGTGAAGCTGTTAAATTATATTATGAATAAATAGTATCGTGAAGTTGGATTTCAAACAGGTTGCAACTAGGTAACGGGCAACGGCCTTTTTTTTTAAGTATGTTAAAAAAATATCTATGTGTATTTATATATAATATCTTGGCATCATGTATGTGTTTGTGTATTTTTATTTATACGTTACCTTAATTGATAAAATTGTGCACAAGTAGCTCGGAATAAAAAGTAAAACTATTGCGGCAATAAATAGTAATAACAGCACGACATTGAACTCACCATCACCTGCGGTCTTAAAAAGAATATACACAACTTTATCCACAAAATATGTTATATTTATTAAAATTACAATATTTTATAATATTTTATATTTATATAACTATTGCTTTTTATGTAGTAGTATAAGTAGTTACTTCTAGTAAGAAGTGCATTACACGACAATTATGTTGATTGAGACACCTCTACTATTTCTATGTATTAAATATAGAGATAATGTAAGATGGGTGGTTGAACCAAATCCTTTACGTTGCCAGCGTGGGAGATGAAAATATTTTAGTTAAACTATACTGTCAAATAGAAATCGAATCGTTGTGTGTAATGAGTAATAACAGCAATATATTTACTTATTTAGAAAACGTATAAAAAATTGAACGTAGCGGGACTCGAACCCGCGCCTCCTGGAAACCGTCCAGGCGGTCTAACCACTAAACTAAATAAATTGTATTGTAACAAGCGTATAAAAAATTCGACGCAGCTTGGCTTAGTATGGCTTAGTTTAAATTTTTATACGTTTTCTAAAAAAGTATCTTCATTCCTAAGTGTGGAAAAACACTTAAAAAGAAACAATATATTTATTTATTTTCAACAACCCTAATGGTAAATATCTAAAAGCTTAAGCTGAATGAATATCGAAAGTAGGGAAATTTGACATTGTCAAATTACATTGTCTAATACCTATGTTGTATACATTTTTTTCCATTTAATTTTTTCCGTATTTACATTTTTTACCATTCCATTTTTTTCCGTCAGCGTACACGCCGAAATGGAATGGTAAAAAATGTAAATAATTACTTACTTACAAAATAGCTTATAAAATGGCTTACAAAATGATAATAAAATATGGTAAAATTAAATTATCCACTATTACCACATAGCAAGAATAGGCGCTTAGACAAACCACTGGAGCAGATACTTTTTGTTCAAACATCAACAGTTTCTTATAAACTTTGGCGTAGTATTTTAGCAATCTAAAATTAAGCATACTCTAGTAACTCTATTTAAAAAACAGGACAAGCGCGAATCGGGTTCGCCCACCGACAGTTCCATACAAAAATTGGAGGTCTCGAGTATTTTATAAAATTCAAGCATAGCTTGGCCAGAGCTCTTTCATCTGATACCTCACTTGAATATAATTTTTTCAGTAAATCATGGGATCGTAGATCTGAGCATATAGTTTGAATTTCAACTGGACATCTCCAAGCGTTCCTGAGATAAGTGCCCATGACAAACGGACAGACGGACGGACAAAAAAGTAATCATATAAGGGTTCCTTTTTTCCTTAAAAGGTACGAAACCCTAAGTATGAAGTTTATTCACTACTTAAAAGTTAAGTTCTTAAAATAGAAATTTCTTGAATGCCTCTTAAGTGGTGTACAATATTTATGACCAGCCTTAATGAAAACAAGAGAGAGTGACGTATGAAGCTTTTATATTTTTTTGCCAACACTTTTACACAAAATGTTTAAAAAAATAGAAAAATGTATTGGAAAATATTGGTTCGTTTATTTAAAATCACATTTAATACGAGGCTATCCGTGACGTGACTGTAAACGCGACTGGTTGTACCTTCAATTCCCACTCGAGGAAATTTTCAGCCCCTCAATATGCAATGCCCCCAGAATTCAGAACACAGCGGAGTGTCTTAATACTAGGTCCCCTCTGCCTATCCTGCTAAATGCGAGATACAATGTGAAGCTGAAAAAAAATATACAAAAATACCTGTGCATAGATTGGTGATGTTTCACAATTTCACTTAAACGATTTTTTAGTATGTTATCAAAAAAAGCTCTTTCTTTTTTGTCTTGAGTAGGTTCTATTCCATCCATGAGGTCTTGAAGAGACCAGATAACAATATCAGCTTTAGTAATTATTTCTCTTATCCACATTATTTCAGTCACAATCATAACTATAAATATATAAACGTAAATATATAAGAGGCTAGCCGTGGCGCAGGGGCACGAGAGTTTGATTGTAAACGCGATAGGTTGTGGGTCCGATTTCCACTCGAGCAAATAAAAATATTGAATATTTTCATTTTTATTTCATTGTCTCGCTCTGGTGACGAGGCAAAGCGCGGGGGCGGAAAAGGGGTAACAGTAGTGTCTTAATGGGAGCGGAGTGTCGAAACACTAGGTTCTCAGGTTCCCTCTGCCTAACCTAATATGTGAAGCTAAAAAACAAGAATTGCGCTCCAAGCAGCGTCAAGTGACTGCAAATATGCAATTTAGTGTGTTTCTTTAACACTGCTATAAGATTTATCCTATACGTCGACTAAGTAACAATAAATATTTTCTGACTTACATTCATAGTTTATGGTGTACGCAGTTATACACATACAGCTGTAGAAAAAAGTGATTTCATATACAGGGCTTGCTCCAAAATCTATGTTGAAAACCCAAAATGGAAATAACAGTGGCCTTTTCTCTTCACCCGGACTATGAGTGGCTAAGTAAAATATCAATGAGGATACGCCAAATAATATCATACCGAAGCCTACGCCAGTGATAAAAATCAGTGTGAATTTGCATATTTTCCGGGTAAATATTTGATTGTAGAAAAATCTTTTCCTGTTAAAAATAATATGAAAGTTATTTCATCACGTATTTATTAAAAACTAACAATGTGCAAGATACACTTTGTTCATTCTCTATTTCCTGTTTAATTAGTGTCGATACCTGCTAAGTGGGGTCTTTTTGTGTAATCCGATGCTTCTAAGTGCAAACATTCAAATTACAGTTCATGAATAGGTTTTTTTTAAATATTTTAATTGATTGATATTTGAATTTTGAATTTTAGTAGAGATTGAGCTGACCTGTATCTTTCACCAGTAGTGCAAGCATATAAAAAATCTTTTCTCATAATATGTTGCAACTGGTGATAATCGTAAACATTCATCTTAGTGCATAAAAGTATAATTATTTTGTAAGACATAACAATGCAATAAGTGCCTGTTTCAGTTATAAATGGTATGTCGCGAACGAGAATTCCATGGTACAAGCCAAGAGATAACATAATAACGGCCGATACTGCGCAGAAAATCATAACAGCTTTGGCGAAATACCTTAATAAATGCATAGAAAAAATATTTTATCAGTAATTTTATTTAATTTTGTAAAAAAATTATCAATTGTTGAAATACTTACGTGTATATACGAATAGGGGCATCAAGTACTTGAAAAACTCCTAATATCATAAAAATTTTTCTATGAAAATTTGCTGGTCTTATAATACCTTCAGCACATTCATTATTATATTCTTGTTCAAAACCCTCTTTAAATTTGAACATCTCGAATACTTTGCTTGTTGTAGTTCATACGATGGAAATGATTAACATGAAAGTATTTCCTCGAATATATATGATACTGGTGTCAAATTAAATATCGCAATTGCTCTTCTTATAGATTTTTTATTAAATTTTTTTTTCGTAATTTTTTTTGAGTTGGGCGTTTCAGCATAATATAAGCAAATAGGTTTTTATATATCAGTATAAATGTCTATAAGTTGAACTGTCAAATAATGAAACATGAACACAAAATGATTTTACTATGGAACACCCTGCAAGAATACATTTTTTTAAATGAATAAATAGCCTTTAAGAATATTTTTTTACAAATAAAGGAACAACATTTTTTAATATATTTAAATATACGGCTTCACGCTGTATCCCGCACACAGCAGGGTAGGGATAAGGAACCTAGTGTCATAAGATACTCCGTTCCTATTTCCTGCCGAATTCTGAAGGCATTGCGTGTTGAGTGGCATAACTCAACGCCGCGCTTTTCCCTCGACATCAGAACGAAGAAATGGAAATATAAATTTAAGTAAATATTTAATCTCTTCGAGTGGGGATCGAACCCACAAACCAGTCGGTTTTACAGTCCCACTTTGTGCCACTGCGCCACGACTGGCCTGGCCATATTCAAATATACGTTATTAAAAATATTTTACGAGTACTATTCGGGTGTTGTAACTAGCACAAACTTGAGATAATCATAACTAATATGCGTAATTTATGCTATTTCCCTAAACAGAGAAAATATTATAAAAACGTTTCATTCGTTTAACAATTTAATAGCGCTACGGTTAAGAGCATTAATTTTACACACCTTTTGACCCTAGTTAAATTTTGGCCATGACTTTAGTATAAAACTGCTTTACTACATATGTGCGATGTAAAACTCTGACAAGGCCAAAGGAAATTAAAAATACTCACAACGACCAAAAGATTAATAATATTTTTCTCTTAATTAATTATTGTATTTAAAAGAAAAACGATGTATTGAAAGCAATAGCAACTATTCAAACGATCTGTAATAAGGAACTAACTGAACGTAGCAGTTATCGCCGCAACTAAGAGTGACAATTTGCTAAAAGTCTTGTCTTTTATTACCAGCACTCAACATTTTCTGGGTCATAATTTTTAGTTCCAAATAGCGTTTGCCGCATCGCCTTGAGCTCTGACGTGTACACACGGCGACAAGTGGTTTCCCTTAGCTCTTAACGCACTAGAAATAAGGCATTTAATGCAATAAAAAGATAATATATATGTACACTGTGCTCATAAAATTGAGTATTTTGTTGCAATTATTTGTTTCGTGAAGGAGTAAACGCTTAAGCAGATTGTAGTTATCATTTTTATATAAAAGGATAGTAACTAGGATATATTAAAATGTGTATTAATTTCTTTATAACAGTAATGTGAAATTAAACATTGTGAAAGAATAAAGAATAAAGGTAAAAAAAAATATAAACCCAAGCAAGAGATAATTTTAATAATAATTTTAAATTTCCATTTTATACATAGATAGAGTATGAGTGTCTTCAGCGATAGTGTTGTTTGTGGCAGTAGCAGTTTTTTTATATGTTGTTACGGTTAAATAGTAAAAAAATGCTTCCCATCGATATACAAATTAGATTTATTTAGATTCGTTAGGTAATTTATTCTCATATTATAAAATGTATTTGAAATTTGTTTGGGTTGTTATTATAAAAATTAACGAGAAAAGTACGTGACTAATCTCAGCGTAGAGCTTGGTTTCTGGTATAAAATTTTGCTCTTCTACCCCATGATCCACTAACTAACACGCCTTATAGACTAATATGAAATAATATGTATAGGTTTAAGAGTAAATTTAGTTATTTGATAGGAAAAAATATTAAATTTAGTGGTCTAGGGTAAGAAAAACAATAATTCTAGTTAAAATGTTGGCAGCTAGAAACACATACTTTAAATAATTTATTTTATAAAATTAAATAGTATTTTAAATGTATAATACATTTTTGGAAACTACCGCTAGCGATTACTTAATTGCCTCGCGTACTGCCCTGGAGTCATGCAGAATGAGCTGATTATATCTTGCCCGCTGGTATTTTATACTTGTAAAATCTTTGAAGTTTCAAACCCACCCAGGTCTCAGGTGGTAGAAAGTTTCCAACCGTCCTCTATATTGAAATTAGGGTGTTTTTGTTGTTTCTGTTCCTTAGCGAGGATTGGGGCTTATAAAAACCTTATGTAACGACTGGATTTATCCACAGTGCTCACACACAGCTGATTGATCATACGCCCTAGGTATATATCTTCTATTACCGGGGACACAGACGGACCATAGCAATGCCATCAATTTGTAAATAAAATACTTGATCGAACATTAGATAAGGTGTGTGGCAATGTTCTAAAAGTTCAAGATATTCTATAGGCAAATTGTTATCTTCTAGCTCCCGCTTGACAATCCTGATGCACTCCTCAATGGGTATACTGGTGAACAGCGTCTGCTCTTCAAAACTGACCATGAAGTCCTTGTTAGCTAGATTAAGGTTTTTCAGTCCATTAACAAAATGGTAAGAATGTGATGTTGTGTGGGCACGCAGTGGACCAAGTACCTTAGCGACACGTTGAGCCAGCTTGACTGACTATTGGTTGCAGAGGTATTATTTTTTGTGTATTTTTAGTAACCCATACTTTGAAAGTTCTTCTGTGTTAAAAATTACAGCTGCAGAAAAGGTACACCAATAGATATGTACTTTAATAGACAAGCGTGAAACAACTGCATCTACGTACTGACACGATTTTCTAACATTGCCATCACATAGCACATTTTTCGAGCGACTTGAAAATAAAGCGACTTTTATTGTAGCGAAATGCAGCTTGGATATCCTGTTGAAGTAAATATTTACACCTTCGGAAATATTTGTCACGGTCTTGATGAAATGGTTCACTCACATTGTGCGGAGCTCGAATTTATAATAAAGTGAACGTGTATCCGTTACTTTATTTATTTATTGTAACATTGATACCAGGTGACGTATTTTAACTTTTTGTTAAACACTCCTTTCCTCATTTTTTGCCGAATCCTGGAGTATTTTTTAAATTGACTAATATTAAAATTGTTTAGTAGAGTGTGTGGGTAGGTATTGAGCCCCATCAAATTTTGATGCGTTCTCGATTGAATTATATATTGTAAATAAATTTTAACACTTTTTTCAATAAATAAAGTTTGTTAAAATGTTTATTAAAACAATTTTAAAAAGTAATTTTAATTTTAAAACGTACGTTTACTTAACCAGCATTTCTTAAACTTGCTGTTCAAAAATTGTATTACTTAATGTTTTATGGTTCTTTTAATTTCTATTTGTACTCTTTTGAATATTTTTTTTATTTACGACGATTTTTTTTTGTGTATTGTCATCAATATTAAAAAAGAAAGTACCAAATATCAGATCGATTTGGTGTCAGGAAGGAGGTAAAACTACAATTACTAAATTTGTCCCAAACAAACAAATAAACTGGCCAAGCTAAATAAAACCATTTAAAAACAGTAGAAAATGGAGAACATTGGAACGTTAAGCTAGATAATTTTTGCTAATTCTTTTTAATAAATGAAATTATGTAATATATTTATAATTATAACATAATAATCTCTCTCGTCTTGTTTTATCAGCTATAAATAGCCGTCATTTTAATGTATATGAAACAACATAATTACTTTTGGTCATTTAGGATAATATACTGTGTACACCAAAATGAGTGACATCTTATTTCCTCTGCAAATAGGTTGAAAAGGATGTGACCACTATGGTTACAAGCATTATTATGTTGAAAGCAAAAACCGCAGGAATGTTTAACTCTGAAAATTAATGTATTACGTAGAGTGTACCTGGTAATTATAAATTTTAATTCAACTATATGCACTCGTACTGTGTTTTTGCTTAATTTCGTATTATAACACGTTCTTAAAATGTCAATCGCAATGGAACGAAAGTTTTTACAAAAAAGATACAATATGAACTTAAGGTATTTATTATATTATTAATATATACGAGAAAAGAAAAAGAATCACGTTATTCGCTTAAAAAAATTCAGCGTAATCTATGTACAGACATAAACAAATAATAATATACCAACGGATTTGAGAACTTCCTCTTTTTCGAAAGTTGGTTCAAAATAATTGACGTCAAATCTAAAGGGGCATTAACGGTGAAGCATATAAACATTATGATAATTAAATAAGACTAAGTTAAATAAACATTCGTGAAAGTCACCAGCTGACGGTTGTAAGAGAGCAGCATTTGCAAAGTATGAGCCGCACTACTTCAGCCTGCCTCGCGTAGATAAGTCACGTATTCATTACACGAACTTCGGATGAACCTGTCTCAGGCTTGCACACACGCGGATATGTGAAAACGATGATCCTAATGTGTACAAAGGAATATCTTAAGACCGTAGAATGTTTCAGACTTTCAAACAAAATCATAACTTATGTAATAGCTTACATTCTTTGTTTATATTCTTATATTTTCACCAATTTCACGCTTTATCTCGCAAATAGCAGGGTAAGCAGAGGGAATCTAGTGTTAAGGCACTCCGTTTTCACGCTGAACTTTCGAGGCGTTGGCGTGTTGAGTGACGGAGCTCAATGCCGCTGTTGGTTGGTATCAGAGCGATGAAATGAAAATGTTAATAATTAATAATTTATTATTCTGCGCGGAAATCAAAACCACAAACTGTCGCGCTTACAGTCACACGCATGTGCTGCTGCGCCAAGACGACCTTATATTCATATCTAAAACATTTAATCGAGATGTTTACTTCGTTTTGTGAATTAGATAGAGAATTACTTATATTTTAATGAAGCGATCTTGCCGTATTAACTAACAGCTTTAGATTTAGAAGATCAAATCAGTAGTGTCTTTTTGCAGTTTTTAAAATTACACTAATTGTGTGTTAGTCGTGGCGCAGGAGCATAAACTGTGACTGTACAACCGGCTGGTTGTAGGTTCGATCCCCATTCGAGGAGATGAAATATTTATTTAAATTTATATTTCTATTTCTTCACTCTGGTGTCAAGGCAAAGAGCGGCATGGAGTTCTGCCACTTAACACGCAATGCCTCTATAATTCGGCAGAAAATGGGGAACGGAGTGTCTTAACACTAGATTCTCACTTACTACCCTTCTGTATGCGGGATACAGCGTGAAGTTGATTATTATTATTACACTAATTGTGAGCAACTAAATTTAGCTGAACTTACATAAATATATTTACATTGTTTTATGTGTTTACTTAAAAAATATGCATTTAAAAATATTTTTTTATTACCAATATGTTAACATACGAATCCGCATATATTAATTTGTCAAATTGAAGTGTGAAATGAAATATGAACTAAATATTAATCACTGAAATGAAAGAATTTTACTCAAAGATTAAAAAACAGTAAACAGCGAGTATTCCAAATAAGGGATCAATATATCTAAATTACGATCGCTAAGGTATAATTGCCACAATCAATTACGGGAAGGCATAAATCTAATGGTAATAGATCCCTAGTAGTAGATCCCTAGTAGAAGCAGGTTTCTTTTCAGATTACTGTTTAATAGTTAAGGAAATAAAAGTAATTAAAACATACTTACTGGTTAAAATATTTCGAGGTAGAAAATTGGTACAGTATTAGAATATTTTGATAAAGATCTTTGGGAACCGCAATTTTTAAATGATAAATAATTTATTTATATACAGTTTATTTTTACGTTTTTTATTTATTTATTTATTATATAGGTTATCAGGAAATATAATCTTATATATATAAATAATACACAATTATGTATTAAATTCTGGCTTCACGCTGTATGCCTAGCGTGGTACTAATTTAGTATGATTACTCCTAATTAAAAGTCACATTTTAAGAGTACAACAATATATTGTTTAAACATTGTATGTATATATATAGTTTAAGTAAAAAAACCAAATTAACAATATTGTTAAACAAAAATACAAAAAATAATAATACAAAATAGAATAAGCTATACAGCAGCATTACTTACAAATATAGTTTAAT
>DWAN01006532.1:0-10397 GCA_018230445.1 Heliconius hewitsoni | reverse complement strand
GCAGAAAGTGGGAAACGGAGTGTCTTAACACTAGGTTCCCTCTGCCTACCCTGCTACCCTAAATGATATTAAGTCAGGAATATGGCAAATTTGTAATAATGTTATATGACATTACTATTAAACATATGATTTTTATGCACTTATTCACTATCTGGATACCTATATAAATAACTATAATAGTATATATAAGTCAAGATGAAACAGTATTATTAATTATTGTTTATTTCACAAATGAAAGGCAGTATGAATGATAAGGGTTTTAAGTTAAAACTTATCATCGTATATGGAACCCTTGTTCATTGAGAATGACATCTTAAAGTTAGACAGTATAGCTACTTATATAATATGTACACAAGGAAACGAGAAATCCTTGTGATGTCATACCTTCAATCAAGAAACTAAGTTTATTAAATGAAATATACACATTTAATATTTTCCATTAATATTTGGATTTAGCATAGCGTTTTCTAATAAATTAAAAAAAAACCGGTCAAACGCGAGTCCCATTCGCTCATCGAGGGTTCCTTACCATTTGCAGATTGTAAATCAACAAGAAGTACGCAGTATCTCGAATTGAGTAAAGCGGAGAACGGAGTATCTTAACACTAGATTCTGTCAACCTGTGAAGTAGTAAGAAAAAAAAAACGGCATCAAGGTCCACCACGCTGCTTATTTTTGGCATCGATTCCTAAAATATAGTACAATAAAAATTAAAATTCACATAAATAATTAAGATAATCTCCTATGATTTTATAATTAAAATCATTCAAGATAATCTCAGATATCAGGAGTAATTTCAAGATGGGGTTAAGCCAACATTGAAAAATAATTTTTTCTCATACGACAGTATAATTGCGGGCCTCGATGCACCTGGCTGCAAGCTATTTACATTGCACTTGCAATAAAAGTAAAATGTTTCGTTCGTTCCGTTGTTTATAAGTAAAAGGTCTACTTTATGCGATTTAATTACGAGCTAAGTTGAAATTGAGTTTTAATAAATATTTGTGTTGTAAAAGGCATTGTGAAATAACTATTTAAAATTTATATAGATTCAATAAAATTAGATCAGTCATAGCACAGGTGCGTGTGATTGTAGGCTCGAAAGGCTCGTGGTTTCTATTTCCATTATGGTAAGGAGGCAAAGCACGCGACGTCTCCAGGATTCAGCAGAAAGTGGGAAGTATCTCAATGAGAACAGAGTGTCATGACACTACATTCTCAGGTTCCCTCTGCCTAGATCGCTTTGTGTGGGATAAGGCAAAAAGAAAATTGGACCAGTATTGTATTATATAAGCTATAAGTACTCGTATATCAAATTCTTATATTATTGAATCAACATTTTGTAAAATATTTTTATGATATATAACAAGGGTGAAAATCTAAGCAAAAATAAAAAAATAGTAAAGCTTATTATTATAAATAGATTAACTTCACTTCGCTGTATCTTGAGAGAGGGAACCTTGTATTAAGACACTCTGTTCCCCATTTTCCGCCGAGTTCTCGCATTGCGTGTTGAACTCAACGCCGCGCTTAGCCTCAACACCAGAGCGAAGAAATAAAAATATAAATGTAATATAATATTTCACTTCCTCGCGTTGGGATCAAACCCACAACCAGTCGATTTTACAGTGTCACACTTTGTTATTATATTTATATTAAATAATTACAACAAGCACACCCAGAATAGAAATTCACTATCTAATCACGTTACTTATTGTAAATGCTCCGCTATGCATCCTTAATGCGTTTGCTGTTAAAATGATAAGATTTCAGCTTAAAATTTTCCATTGAAGACTTGTTAAACATCAAAAAAATTAAGCCTAATTACATTATAATTGTGTAGCGACTACAAGATGATACCAAAAAATAACATAGCTAGAAACAAAACTAAGAAAGACATAAGGAATATGAAATGTACGTCGTGGAAGCTTTTCATTCTGCCTTTAGAACTACTTACAAAGGAAAATTCGCCAATTAACTCTGCAAAGCTCTGGGATATAGTTAGTATGCAAATGGTAGAACTGGGTTTATGATTACAGTAGTTCATAATTTGTGTATGGCTGTGTTTTCTTAAGATAAATTGAAGTGAATATCTTAAGGTTATTTAAGTGATTTCATTAAACTTGATAATTGTAGAATGTTGTGTCAATTTTAAGGGCAGCTGGGAGTGTAAATAAATAAAGTGGGTTGAGAGATAGCGTTTTATTTGCCCACTAATTTAAGAATCATCAGTTTTTTATCATAAATATAAGATTTACATAACAGCTTAAATTATATTATTATTTGATCGATCAAACTATATATTTAAATAGATATGTTAAATTTATTGTGTTAAGATCTAGATTAAAAATTCGTAAGCATTTAAAAAAACTCTACATTTGTTAAATATAACTACATAAAAAAAGTAAAACGTAAGAGGTGAAAGTTCATCTTTTGTCTGTAAAGCTCGGAATCTTTTGTGACTGAACAAAAACTGGAACAATACTGTGATTGATTGATTAATTAACTTATTCGATCTTTGTAAATGCGAAACGCTGTAGGGAATTTGCTTGCAGGAATATTAAGCGATGAATATTAAATTTTGATTTTAAAAGAAATATTACTTAATTATAGTTATTAGGTAATATATAATTATTTCTAATACTATGGTAGCTTGTTTAAATAAATATTTTTTATAATTTACATATAATAAAATCAAATTTGGACGACAATGTGGCCCAGCGTTTTGTCTGTAAAAACAGTGTATTTAATTTCATTTCTTTACTCTGGCAAGACTGAAATGCAGAATTGAGTTTTACCACTCAACTCACAGAATGTACAATGCTATAAGAAAGAGAAGACCTCGTCACGAGCTCCTCACTTCCTATCCTGCTATACAAAAATCCGAAAAATAAAATAATTACCCGCCAAACCAATCATCAACCAACACATCAACAATCATTGTAAACACCAAGTGAAAACACACCAAAATACCCTTTGTCAGAGCAATTGCATTATAAAACACTGGTCCGACAGACAAATCGATACATCCATTCGTATTGTATACTGGTGCGACATCAGCTATTTTAATTCGTTTTATCAAACGTACGTTCGCACGTTATAAATAACGCTGTCGCGACGATTCCACCGGCAATATTTCAGAGTCAGGCAACGCAACGCGCCTTTGATGATCCTTCTTATGAATATTGTGTGCTCGAACGTATGACAGCAACGGGAATGCGGGAGCCGAGTGGAATATCGTTATTAGTAAGAATCTTTGGGTTATAATGGGATTGGATTTTTTGTTATTGGATTTTAAGTTTTGTGTATTGTTTTATTTTTCTATATTAGGTTTATATTGTATGTTTTTGTATATATCATTATTATTCAGGGTAATAAAATTGTTATTTTATGTTACAAAGATATTTTATTTGAATATGCTGTACAATAACGTTTCGCCACCGCAGTTAAATTAATGACTTACTGACAGTTCCAGAGATAAAAATCCCGCTCTTCCCTGGGACAAAATCTGAGAATGCTTGCCTCTTCACGAGATCCCCATAATTTTTACTTAACTTATTTTCAGGATTATCGTTGCTAAGTTCTGCAAGAGCAATAGAAGTCTCCCCATCACGTTATAATATTAGTGTAGATTACAAATTACTAACTTAACCATTAAAGAAATTATTAAACACAATTACAAAACAATCTAATAAAAGTTCAAAATCTTACAGCGTAACTACAGGAGCCAAACAGACACAGGAAGTCGGTAGCTAGAAAAAGAAATACAGCAAATCGTCTGTATAAATGTCGTTGCTAACAAGACTGGGAGCGGTTATGTGGTAAAGAAAGATATTGTTTGACCGCAACATAGTGTTACCACTAAACAAGCTTCACCGCAAGCAACTATGCATCAACCAAATTGTATTTTACAGATATTAGACGTCGTTAAGTTAATTATCTTGTGGATATTAAAATTTAATTAAATTTATATTATTTATTAAGAATTTGTGTTAATATTTTCGTTCACATTCTTATGCTCGATGTAGATAAGTAAGATTGAGACTATGTTGTGTTTCTATGTCTATTTTCATCAATAATACCAATCTATCATGGCGCAAAGGTATAAGGGAGGAATGTGAGTTCAATTTTCATGCGGGAGAATAAATAGTTAATATTTTGTGCCCTCTCTCTGGTAACAAGGCAAAGCGCAGCGTTGAGTTCCTCGTTCCTCATACTTCATGGTGATTTAAAATTATGAATTGGTTTGGACAGATTCGCAATTCACTTATTTTTTCATCATATACACAATTCTTTTATTTTAATACACTGTATAATAGTAAGCATAATTACTTAATACAATATTATTATGAATATAAAAATTAACATAAATATGGAAATACATTATTACAACCGCACATCCAATAGTAATTTAAATCGAAACAGTAGAAACAAGTGCATTTTGCCGAAGTGTTGAACTTAATGTGGCGCATTTGCATTCCCGCTTCGTTCAATGCGCCTCTTATTACCCCCTACAATTACGCAAATTGTATAATAACGGTTTGTCAGTTTGTCAGTCTGTAATATTTTTAACCGTTACTACTATTTTATTGTGAAAGTTCGAAGAGCTCATTTCCGCTGTATGGAACAGTAGTTCTGTGCAAAAACTAATAATAGCTTTACGTGTTTTAAAAGAATTATTTAATTAAAGAAATTAAAGGATTGTTCCTCAGTTGGATATTAAAACTCCTTTACTATAATTATTATAAATGGTTCTATGTTTGTAAAATACTATGTGTATTTTTAGGGTACCGTACCTTATAGGACCTTATAGGCCTGTCCGTCTGTCAACACCATTTATCTGAAGATAGCATCGATGTATCGAGCTGAAATTAATATCAAATATTCCCCTCGGAACGAATCGGAATAGAAAAAAATAATACTTTTTAGTCTACGCGATCAAAAGTTACGAACATTAACAAAACTGCATCAATTGTGAGCATCGCTTTTACTGCATTTTGTGTGAATTTCCACGCGTAAACCTAAAATAGGGTACTTCCCGTGGAGTTATGAAATTTAGCATACAAGTAAGTATACGACTAAATCAAGTCAAAAAGTCGAGAAATAGATATTTGTCTCTGGGTTTTTTATATTTGGAGTGAAGACTAGTCGTGGCGCAGGCGCAAGTATGTCTGTAAAAGCGACTCGCTGTGGGTTCGATCCCCACTCGAGAAAATGAAAAAAATATTTAAATGAAAATTTTATTTTATTCGTTCTGGTGTTCTGCTCTTCGCAAAGCACAGGGGTGGGTTCCACTACTTAACATTCAATGCCTAGATAATTCGGCGAAAAGTGGAGATCGGTGTCTTGACACTAAGTTACTGCCTACTCTACTGTGTGCGGGATACAGCGTGAAGCTGATTTATTTTTTATATTTTTAACATACCTATAAATATGAAATAAAAATATTAATAATGATTTTTATTCCGGTATGTCCAGATAAAACGCATAGCAATGTTGCTAATTACTCATTTTCCATATTACACATATCATATAATAACTGTATGAAGCCAACAACAACAAGTGTAGTCTGACAGCGTCTGACTGTAAACGCGATTCTTGGGGACATTTGTATTATTTCGATTTTACCGTTTTGACAAGTCAAAATGTGGCGCTGAGTCCCGCCACTCAACAAGCAACGTCTTAAATACAAATGGAGAGTAGAGAACGACGTATCTTGGTACTAGAGAAAAACAAGTTTATTGTAAAACACCAATACATTTACAACTATAATATATAAACACATCTGACACAATCAATGTACGACATTGTAACGTCTATCGCGGACATACATAGTCGGGACTCGCTTTCCGCTTTCTTTTGCACGAATTTCTTATTTAATTTGGGCCACGAAAGCCTCGAATCTGATTTCGATAACGCTTTTTAAATAATCAAGACTTTTGCATTATTTTGCATGAGTTGAATACTTAAAAAATTAAACCGATAAATAAGTTTACATAAATTAAAAGTATGTGTAAAAATGTATTCGTCCTATTTTGGCTACTAATGTTATATAGTTAAATTGTTAATAGGAACTTAAATAAAATGTAAATATATCATAAATAGTATCGTGATGTACAAATTGAATTGAAAGAGAATGCTTTTTAGTTTTTTGTTTTCCGTACAATACAGAGAAATAATAATTGTGTGGCATCCCATTATTGTATAGAAATTGAGTACCTTGCTGTAACTCAATTCGCTTTTTCCTAATTTGGGCCACGAAAGTCACGGGACTTAGCTCAGCTTTGCTATTATACAGTAAAGATTTACACGCTATTGTAATAAAGAGGTCAGACCATAGTTCTTCCCATGTTACATTCATTATAATCTAATAGCAGGAATCTAGGCGCAACTCCACTGCTTGTATAGTGTACCCAGCTAGGCCATAAAAATAGCGGCATTGCTTTTAATTTTTGTATAAATTGATATTTTTGTAATATTATAAATACATTTCCATATTAATATGTAATTTTAAAAGTAATTAGACATTATTTAAAAGTATTAAATAGAAAATACATATGTAGTCAATACTTGTGTACATATGTAGTTAGATTTTCTTATAAAATGTTGTTTATATTAAAATTCCTAATTTTATGATGTGCATTAAATGATAACTCTTTAAAAGAATACGGTCTTATTTTACAAATCAATTAAACATTTAAAATAATATACACGTAAAATAGTTATTTAAAACGTAAAACAAAAAAAATGGCCTCTAATAGAAATTTTAGAGGCAATTTTTTTTAAATTTTAATGTGATTTTCTAATAATTTAACAAAACATATATGAAGACAAGAACTTACTGGCCCATCTCAGAGGTCGTGAGTTGAACTTAATTGGACCCTGGCTGGGTGACACGGGGAGTAGATGCATCGTTTCGCCGTATGGAACGCATAAATATTGACTCGAAAGTGAGCCTTGGGCGAGTTTTGTTTAATCTTAGCTGTATGGAGCTCTTCCTCGGGTATCGTTTTGATGGCTACGTTATATTCGTTGTTGTATGAAATTTATATTGTGTTGGTAAAATGTGAAAGCTGTTTTTGGTTGTATTTAATTTTTTTTAGTTAAGTGACTGATTTGTGTTGTAATTAGATATGTTCGAAATATGTTATTGTATAAATTTTGTAACATTCTTTGTTGAGAGGCGGAACTTAACGTCGCGTCTTGTTAACAGAGCGATGAAATGAAAAGCAACACAGTCGATTTTTATAGTGATGAATATAACTAGAAATGTTTATTAGTTTTCAATTAATATATTTATTTCCTATTCTATTAACTAAAAAAATTAAGTCAGATTTATTTTTTTAATTAGGTAGTGAATATTTCGAGCATATTTGACTTTTAGTAGTATAAAGTACTTGTATTTAATAAGTTTCTTATTAATATTATAAATATGTTATGGATTAATCGCACTACTGGGAAGACAGGAATACTATAAGAGTAGCTGACACATAGGAAATATTAATGTACGCATGTTTTACACAACTAAGTGCAGTCCAAGTGAAATAAGTAGAACAGAAATGTAAGAAATATTATCAGCTTCACGCTGCATCCCGCATAAAGCAGAAAAGGCAGAGGTAACAGAGTGTTAAGACACTCTGTTCCAAACTTTCCGCCTAGTCTACCTAAAACCAGTCGCGTTTCCTTTCACAGTTTGTGCCCCTGCGCCACGACTGGCCTCATATTGAAATCATGAATATGGTTAATAAATTATTATTAATAAATAATTTACTATTGGCACAAAATATGTACTTTATTATTGAGAGTTTTGCTCGTTTTTACAATTTGGCTACTACTATTTTTTTGTAAAATATTTGAAAAGATCAAATAATCAAAATGGGCGTAGACTCGTTATTAAATAAAAAAAAACAGAGAAACAAATAACAAAATTTTAATTAAAAAAAAAAAACCTCTCTCATCTTATCGCTTGTATAATACTCATGAATACAGAGCGGTCGCGGGCGCCATCGCCATGGCGAAATGCATTTACATTTCATCTACAAATGACGCTCTGCAAACAGGTTGGAGTGATACACCGTACGTGCTGTGATCGTGACATGATCGTTTATAGAAATTGGCTATTCGAACACTTATATTTGTTACAGAGTTCTGTGTGAAGTTTTATAGGTTTGTCTCATACACCATGATATTGGAGATATTATGGTGTATGAGAATTATATACGAGTGATATGTTAAGTGAGGTAATGTTTTATATTGTTATATTATGAAAAAATTAAATTAACTGCTTTAACATTAATAAATTAAATAAAAATGAGCTTCACGCTGTATGCCGCACACAGCAGGGTAGGCAGAGGAAACCTGTGTTAAGACATTCCGCACCCCATTTTCTATCAAATTCTCAAGGCATTGCGTATTGAGTATGGAACTCAACTCCGCGCTTTGCCTCGACACCAAATATTTTATCTCCTCCAGTTAGGATCGACCTCACAACCAGTCGGTTTTACAGTCTCACTTTGTGCCACTGCGCCACAACTGGCCTCTATATTAAATTCTTTCTACAATTTTATGGCAACGATGTTGAAATTCATTTACAATACTTATTATTATATCTAAAATTTATTTATGTCAAGCTACTGATCAATAATTTCAAGGAAATGCCTACACGCAACCGCTATTACGCTGACTTTATTTAATTAATGAATATAGGCGAGTCTAGATTTTATTAGTCCGGTATAAATCTGTATAAATGATACAGATAATCCATCGTTAAGATAAAATGTCATCTATTAATTGCCTTTTAGAAATTATCTTTGATAGTGTCTTAGTTTCGTTAAGAACTATTTATTAATTATTCAAATGATTTTATTTTTTTAATTTTATTATATTATCTCAAATGGCAGTAGTTAGTAGTTTACATACTAACTTTAGTATTTATTATAATAAAAGTTAAACATTTTAAATTTTATTTATATTTTTAGTATTAGATTAAAAAAAGGTAACTAGGTAATTGTGTTTCTTTACCCTAGGTTATTTGTCTACTTATTACTTGCTAATAAATATATAAAAAAACACAATATTATATAGTACTTTTCGTTAGTTTCGTCAGTCTTTGAGTTCCTTCACTCATCCGTCTACTAAGTTCCACTTACCTACTCTGCCATAAAGGAAAAAGAAATAACTACAAAAAAATAACTGTTTATTTTTTATGCACACAACAAGATCACAAATAAAATTATTCGATTAAAAGGAAATAACAAATCAGCGAATCGAGAAATTGACGGAGAAAATAAAAAATAAAAGGCATATACCTATATAAAGTTATCCCTTTCTGAAACGAAGTGAGAGGCTTTTAAATAAGGTGGTTATGTAAATTAGGCATCAACTGTCCTCACTGCATTTGTATTTATAAAGCTTACATTCTGATGGGAAAAGAGTTCGATTTTATATTATTTCGTTAACATTTATATAATTTGAATTAGTCTACTTTTTTATTAAATTATATTTTTGTTTTTATCATATAATTGTAATTATTTATTTACTAATATATAACTATGATGACTTAAAAAAGTATGTTAGTACATTTAAATTATGTTCCTCTTGTCTTATTCAAAGCCTGCTATTAAAATTTACTAATACGTTCACATAAAACATTAAAAAATTCTACAGAACATATCATTTATCTATGAACGCACAAAAACATTTTCATGAAATACAATATCAAATTGGTAGTTAGACATGTTCCAACACATCACACAAAACTATATAAATATAACTATATTAATTTATTATTAAATTTTTTCTTAGTTTTAAATCGAATCCAAAATATTTATTTTTGCATTTGGCTTAAGTACGAACATCCAATGGGTATCCACAAAGCTCACTAAAGCAGTGTAATTTGAGCCGTAAGCCCCCACATCTATGACAGGGTAGTCACTGACCGTCAGTATTACATTTCATCTCTGTAGAGTAAAGTATCAAATCGACTGGTTGTAGCTTCGATCTGCACTCGAGGAAATAAAATATTTATTAACATTTATATTTTCATTTTATCGCTCTAGGGTCGAGGCAAAGCGCGGCGTTGAGTTCCGCTACTCAACACGCAATCTTAACACTAAGTTCCTTCTGCCTACCCTATTGTGTGCGGGATATAGCGAGAAGCTGATTATTATTATAATGTACTTACATACATATGTATATTTAAATGTAACACAAGGAATCAGGACAATAATCCAGGAATTTCGGGCATTTCTATGAACTCATATTCTCTTGCCTGTGTTTGAATCCAAAGTTGAGTAATAATATCTAAAATATTGCCGGGATCACACGGCAAAAACATTGTTTTTGCCGTGTGATCCCGGCCTAGAATAGGATCATCCTGGTACTGGTGGTATCGTAAG
>DWAN01006531.1:0-10397 GCA_018230445.1 Heliconius hewitsoni | reverse complement strand
CTTAAATCTGCAACTCTGTACACTGAGCTATCGAAGTAGCTAGGATTTAGTGTGAATATGGTAGTTATATTCTAAGGCAATAATTTTCTATCGACTGTTCATTTTATAAGTAAATTATGCGGGTATTTGACTTCTTGCACTAGAAAACTTTAGAACAGATTTTAAACACTTAATCAACTAATACTTTTCAAAATATGAATTGCAATCACGTAAATTGCTATAAATATAGTTTAAATAAATATTTCACTTAATTTTAGTCACTTTAAACCATGAAATTTAATTTTTGAAAGCAGACCGAACAAAGAACGACTGTTCTGCTTGACAGCAGAACAGTCGGTATTTAAAAGCAATAAAGTCAGTTCAATGTGTATAAATGAGTGCAATTATAAATAAAATAAAAAAAATGCTTTTTCCCACAAAGCAAACAAGAGTGAGCAGAGGGAAACTCCATGCTCAAGCACTGCCAAATTTTTGGACATTGTTTTATGACTGTTTTTAATGAATATATTTTCTTGAACTAAGACATGAATGAAGCAGGAGTTATAGTTAAAGATATATTGTAGGTCAAATGAAATGAAAATATATATTTGTCACTAATATAAATGTGTTTTTATTTTGTAATTGAAAAACTAAAATTTTTTAGAAATTGATTTATTTTCAGATTTGTTACTAAAATTTACAAATATGTGTTCAAAAACATTCATGTCTCACATCACTCCCTTTTATAACAATGAGTATCTAAAATATTAAATATATGTCATTACAGTAAAATACAATAGTATAAGATTTATAACTATAATATATATAAGATATATAAGAAGAAAACTCACTCTTACAATCTCCTCAGTGTATTTTCCTTTTTCCACTTTGAGTAGACTTTAGTAGACTTTATAAACATACATAAAATTTTAGTACGCTTCTTTGATTTAAAATTATAAAATACTTTTTAATTTACAATTCACGTGTAGAACAAACAACTTATAATTTCTGTAAATTAATCGAATTTCATCAAAACTTAGCTACTAGTTTTTATAAAAAATGTGTAGGTATAAAATTTTACATTTAAGAATGTATCCCGCAAATAGCGAGGTAAAAGCAGAGGGAACTCAGTGCGATAAGACTGTTCCTCACGTTCCGGTTTAACTCAACTCCACGCTTTGTCTTATTACCAAAGAGAAAATGAAAATAATTCATTCTCTGAGAGGGTATCATACCCATAACCGTCTCGTTTACAGCTTGACACTGTGGCGCAGCGGCTCAATTATTATTAATTATATTATTTGTTGTAATATATTTAGATTACCTTAGGTGTGTGTGAGACTACAGAGAGCCTACCGTAAACCCCATACTTCCTTTCGTCCTCTGGCCTTAGCGTGCCAATTTTTTTCATCACTAAATAAATCTATCGAAACATTTTTTTACAATAATAAGTTAGGTTACTTTGGCGAAATTGTTTCGTACAGTTTATAGAAAATAGCGAAGTAATAGTGAGACACATAATACATAATGAATATTAAAAACAGGACCATTTTCATACAAATAAAAAAAAATTGAAAGTGAAAGTTTTTAAACTTTACAAACTCCAAATGATACTGTTTTACCTATTTAGTTATAAATCATGAAACCGTCCAAATCCTCAAAATCATGTACATATTTTTAAGATTTAAAGTGTCACCCCACAGCTCAGCGTTAGATACTAAATTCTCCACTTTCTAAATAATTTCGAGACAAATTCATGCTTTGTCTTATGAAACTGGAGAAATAAAAATATAAGTGAAATCATAGCTTCTTGTGATTGGACAACGACAATTGTATGTATAGACATAGACATTGCTAATGGGTTGCCCCATTCAAGCAGAGTTGCGTCACTAAACACACATTGCCTCTTCGGCAAAAAGATAGTAATGGGCACTACCATTACCATCTTAACGGTAAAAGAATGTCTTAACACTAGGTTTTCTCTGTACACTAGGGTATTAGCGGGATTGGCCCTTTGATTACCCCTGATGTAAAACATAACATTGACCTAAGTATTTAACTTCTAACTAACATCAATTCTCTCTGTATCGTATAACGAGCAAGACACAGGGAATCTAGTGTTAAGAAACTGTTACTAAAACATTGCGTGTTAAGTATCGGAACTGAACACTGAACTTTGTTTTGCTTCCAGAGCAAGGAAATAAAAAAAAGGTCCCCCAGTGGTAATGGAACTCACAAACATCACGTTTATAATCTAACGCTTACACTAATAGAACAAATCTTACAACCATAAACCACAAAATAAAATTCACCTGTTCCAGCATTCCGTAGCTTCTTACTAAGAAGTCTCGTTGCGCTAACAAACTGACACGTTCCCGTTCCTCCTTCTCCACTATGGGGTCCGGTTCGTATGAACATAACACGTATGGGGGCTTGACTTCTTTCTCTTTCTCTTCTGTTATTGTTTTCTATATACAAATTTTATATTGTATGATAAAAATATTCTTTAGTGTTTGTTTGGTTCTCCCTGGGTGTGCGTGTGGATGTGGGATCAGATGTGTGACATCACGTGTCGATGAGAGATCGCATGTGTGTGTGTGTTTAGAGCTATTTAATTTGATCGCTCTCAGAGCTCTATTAATCTTACCGGTACTTGCTGTAAAGATACTTTAATAACAGGCTTCGCTTTCTCATCCTTGTGTTTCATATCGCGTCGCGGCTTCGCTGAAACGACACTCCTTGCACTATTTACTGTATTCGATTCTTCTTTATCAAGCTTTTCTAATTCTTTAGGTTTCGTTTGAGAAGGTCTCTTTAGAGCTTCTGCTTTTGCTTTGTTTTGCTAGAAATATTATTTATTTGGATTTGGTAAAGGAACGGTATAGAATATTTTAGATATGTATACAGGGTGGAAGACGCAGCGCTCGTTTTACGGAAACAGCATGTAGGGGTAAAATATTTCAAGCCCATACCTAAAGAAATTAATCAAGATAACTCAATAGTTCAGACGTAGAATTTTTTTTCACGATGTTAATACATACCTGTATTTCATGTGACATTACAAAAATACTATTATACTAAAGGTTAAACAACTGTAAACTTAGCCGCCACTACCTACGACTCGATTTCGGAATGAGACGTATGCGGCGGTTTCCGTTTGATAGGTTTATGTGTGTGTGTGTGTGCGTCGTTCTTGA
This sequence comes from Heliconius hewitsoni, assembly GCA_018230445.1. Classification (NCBI taxonomy): domain Eukaryota; kingdom Metazoa; phylum Arthropoda; class Insecta; order Lepidoptera; family Nymphalidae; genus Heliconius; species Heliconius hewitsoni. The sequence continues at coordinate 7,221 of DWAN01006531.1, read as the reverse complement.
CAAATGGCGTTTTATTTTAAAATGGCAATTTTATTATTTATTTTGTTTAAATAAATAATAAAATTGCCGAATTAAATTAAATATACAAACAAACTGAGTGTTAAGGCACTCCGTTCCCATTAATATACTTCAATGCACCACTTTCCGCCGAGTTGCTCCTTTCATTAACCAGAAAAGAACCAATGATGTTTAAGCGCCTGACCATATTTTCTTGAATCATACCTAAGTACCTAAGAACACTCTTGATAAAGTCATCTCTCAAAGAAAAAATGTAAATGTATGATGCTCTAGACCACCAACCAGTGGTCCGCAGGAGCCTAAATATGGTCAGCGAACGATTCAAATTTTACGACTGGGGATGGTGAGGCGAAGTTTCTATTTGATTATCACAGTGAATTTCTACTATAGCTGCATGCACAGTGGCCTGAAAGCCAGGCGCACCTGGAAGTCGTGCAGCTGCGCGCGCGCGCAGTCGCCGCGCGCGCGCGAGGCGGCCGTGCCCGCGTACAGCGACGCGGCCGGCTGCTGGAACAGCGCCGCGTACGCGCCGCCCACCGGGTACACGCGCCTGCGCGTGCACACATTACAATCATACAATTTTATTATACCATTGTCATCATCAGACTTGTCGTCCACTGTTGAACTACTAACTTACGCCACTTTCAAGAATCTGTGTATTCTTAGAAAACATATAAGAAATTGAACGTAGCAGGATTCGAATCCACCCCTTTCGGAAGTCATCCGAGTACTCTTTCTTATTTCTACTTTGTTATCTAGCAACGTCGAAATTCAGCTTGCGTCAAAAAAATGCTGTAATAAGCGTATAAGAATTTCAGTCTTAATATTTTCGGTACAACTATTGTCGTGTCAACTATTGAGTTAATTACAACTTAAATAAAAGGACAAAAATAGAGAAACATAACAATGTAAATAGATGCAGTTATTTTTAGTTTTAAAAACTTTTTCAGATTCAAAAATATCAAAATAGAGAATATATTATTATATAAATATCAAAATAGACAAAATAGAGAGATATTCAGCTTACCTAAAATTACCCAGATGAGTTTCTTCCCATTGGATCTGAGTTTGCCAAGGACTCTTCTCAGGTTCCTTTTCTTCTGTGGGCGTGTACTCAGGAAATCTATATATATATATATATATATATATATATATATATATGTTTTAATGTTTTATGCTACACTTAGAAAAATATTTTTTGTAAAACGTAAATAATAATTAGACCGTAGCAAGATTTGATCGCACGCCTTTTCACAAAGCCATACGTTCTCAGCAAATTATGTCAAAATTCTCAACCATTTGTTACAACTAAGCTAACAAAATAAATAACTTGTGTGTTTTTGTGTCTGTGTGTGAAGAAAGTATGACACGAGCCATCAAGGCCTCTTAGTTAGTAGACAGAGAACTAAGACTGTTTTCAAATGATTACACGTTTTCTAAAAAAGTTTTAATCTATTAAAAATCTAAAGAAATGCTCATTATTTCACATACTTATTATTTTGCAACAGTCTATCCCGTATCCTCTTCCTATCCTCCTCCAGCACGCGCTTCTTGTCGCACTGCCATATGTTGAGCATCGTGAACGTGTCCGACAGGAGGCTCTCCTTTACCTCGCGGTCCAGTTGCGTGTCCGTGTGGAAACTTGGTGAATGATTCACCTAATAAGAAAAGGAAAATATTAAATTTCTTCGAATATAGATTAGTTATTTAAATTAATTTTTGGTTATGTTGTTTGAGCATAAATCGTTTAATTGAGCATATATCATTCATATGATTTTTAGCAGACGTGTTCGATAAAAGAAAAACTTAACATAATCATAATATAATAATAAATCTACCTACGATTAATGAGGCCGTCGTGGCGCAGGGGCACAAGCGTGTGACTGTAAATGCGACAGGTTGTGGGTTAGATTTCCTTTCGGAGAAATGAAATATTTAATATTTTAATTTTTTTCGTTGCGTTTCTTTCTTAGTAATACTATAATGTAGTGGCAATACTATTGAATAGAAATAGATGAATATGAATAAATAATGTTGGCATTGCAATAATGTCTATCTCAACAAAGGTCGACGGTCGTTCTAGTACCCACTGTAAATCATAATGAGAAACTTACTTCTAAAATATATGGATGCATCTTGTGATCCAGAAGTATGTCAAACCCTAGGATTTCAAAGCAAGCATGGACCTGAAAGATATTTATGTTAATTTACATTTTATAGGACTGTTGTGAGGCAGGGGCACAAGGGTGCGACTGAAGAAATGAAATACACTTGAGGAAATTAAATATTTAATGTTTTCATTTTTTCACTCTGGTAATGAGACAAAGCGCGGCGTTGAGTTTCACCACTCAATACGCAATGCCTCCAGAATTCAGCGGAAGAATGTCTTTATGAGAAAAGAGTGTCTTCGTTCCCAAGTCCTTTTGCTTATGACGCTATGTAGCTGCTGGGTAAGCAGAGCAACATTTTCTTTAAAGATATACCTAATTACTAAAATATTATTCAAAATTATACAAAAAATATTTTACTAATAGACTACATAACTACCGCGAAAAATGTAGGTACTTTTATTATACTTAATTGAACTATAAATATAGATGTAGAATCAAATGTAATTCGCAATAAATAAATATAAAAAAATGTATTCTAATATAAAAATATAGTAGAATGACTTTAAAATTATAAATAACCATATCGTGGGAAGGGAAGCATGCGTGGTAACTGTGTTTCAGTATGGGCCACGCGGATATTATGGTTTTCACTATGACTTGGTCGATAGCGTGCCAGAGGTGGTCCAGGTCCACGCCCTGAGATAGCAGCACCTTGTTCAATGTTGATATCTTTCTGTTCCCGGAAATAAATAGATTGGTCTTCTTGTTCGTTTAAATTATGTCATTTAAATTTTAAAAAGCTGGGACACCACATATTAAATGTCAAGGATTTTTGAAAAAGCCATTTCTCGTTAAATTAACGTATTTCCCACATATTGTTTAAATCCCTAAACAGAACGCATTGATACACAAGTCTTTATTAAGTTTGCCATAAAAATAACAATAAATAGCAAAGTTTATATGTAGCTAATGTCCAACGGTAGATTATATATAAATTTATAGCGGTATTGCAATAACAAAAAATATAATAATATGCAAAAGTCCTTCAAAGTAAACATTAACAATATATTACAGCTGTATATTTGTGCTTGTAAGCATGTAGAGCATAAAGATATAGGATACCGTGGCGCAGCGGTACAGTGCGTGACTGGAAGCACCGCGGTTGTAAGTTTGAATCTCACTTGGAGGAATGAAGAAAATTTATTTTTGGCTCGGGTGTTTTGGCGTGGCATCTAATGCCTCTACACAACCCGCAATATCATGAAAATTGGACATCCATCTGCCCAAACGGAATGGGCTGTACTTGAGGTTTCCTCCACCTAACCTGTTATATTCGGGATACAGCGTGAAGCTATTTAAAAAAATGAGATAATTTTCAGGCTCACCGCTTGCTGCCCGCCTCAGAGTCGTACACGTAGGTGCGGCTGTGCTTGTTGAGCGCGTAGTTGGTGAGGTGCATGAACACGTTCGTCGTGTTGTTGATGTTCGGGTCCGCGTATCTGCTTGTTGCGAACCTAAACAACAATTTTGTATATAATGTAGAAAAGTGCTCAAATTTTACTAGTTGTTTTCTTATATTTCTAGATAGTTGATATTGAATCCTATATTCATACTATAAATATATATAATACTAAAATAGAAAAAAACTTTATCTTATTGCATAATATAATAAACAAAATTCGCAATTAATAGTAAACTCGCACACACAAGTTCTAGGTTGTTTTAGCTTCACGCTGTATCTCGCATTTAGCAGATACAGCGTGAAGGCAGAGGTAATGTTAGGACACTTAGCTCCCCACTTTCTGCCTAATTCTGGAGGCATTGCGTGTTAAGTGGAAAGAAAGTGTCTTAATAAAAGGAGTGTCTAAACACTACGTTCCCAAGTTCAATTACGCAATACGAACCGTACAAGTCCTTCGTTGTATACAAAAATCCTCAATGGATCACATGATGTGATGAGCGTGTACACTCTGATGTCGAACTTGTAACCATCTACGAGGTATGGCTTTGACAAATATACCTGAAATGTTATTATTGGGAATTAGAGACGTTTCTTTTATCATATTTGCATATATAGTATTGAATTTGAAGTTATTTATTTTAGTGATTTTATTAACATATTTAAATAGAATACTTATATGTATTTCGTTAACATTCATCATCATCATATTACGAGTTCACGCTCATCGAAGAATTTTCAACCAAATCATACGACATGAAGTGGGTAGTTTAAAAAGTACAGTATGGTCGACGAGTTGTGGCCGCTCTGACGTTAGGCGCTTTGAATTTTTGCACATTGTGCACTCGGGAAGCAAAAAATCAAAAGTAAAAGAAATCCTTAAATAAAATATGCGCAATCATCTACAGATAAGGCTCAGGGCAGCCACGACTCGTCGACGATGTACAATAGGGATGGAAGTTGCAAGGAAATTGTAGGGTTTTTAAATTGACTAATTTGATTAAAGCGGAGTATTCCGCACATAAAGCGTGAATCTATATGTAGTGTAGGCAGAAAGAATCTAATATTACATTCTGTTCTCCTCCACTCTCCGCCCGCTTTGTGACAAGAGAGGGTCGAACCCACAACTGATGATGTAAATAAATTTACAACATAAAATAAAATAGTGTAACCTGACAAATAAGCTTATCTGTGGGCTTAATATCTTTTAAGGATTTCGTAAGGTAAATTCCACGTCCTTGACTGCCACACTCTGGTTTTATTATAAATGTTTTATTTTTACGTGCTTTACTATAGTTTAACGCCTCTCCAAAACTAAAAATTATTTAACGATTTTAATATAATAATTAACTAAATACCTACAACGTTTTAATTTAAAATGTTAATGTTTGGAGACCTTTGTGTTTGTGACGCTCTATTTTCCAGTTTTCATCTATTTTAGAGTAATTGTGTATTAGGTTCTGCCGATTGTCTTACTTAAAATAACTAGCATATGGGATTATCAACAAAAGGGGTTTTCTCTCATAAATATGTATAGAAAGAAGTTTCTCAGTTGCACTATGATGGTGTATACTGAATAGACAGTAGATACCATTAAAAATGATGGGCCTTCTAATAGTTGCTTTATCTCAAGTAATTTGTGTTGTTAGTAAGAAATATAAAAACTCACTCTGCTGGCAAACACCATGTCTTTGGAAAGAAGTTATATTCTTTTGGGTAAATTTTTTGCATTCTATTTAAATTACGGGCCAGCAAATCTTTTCTAAAAAAGTAAAAAAATTTTTTTTTATAATATAATAATTTTATATAGTCTTTGTAAGAGTTCTTTTTTCAGCTTCAAACTTTATTATTATTATTATTATACTTTATTATTGACATACACAGATTATGGTCAAAACATTCGTTTTTATACGGAAATTGGCGAAATTATTTATTACGGCATATTAAAATTACATAATAAAATTTGACAACTGAAAAAAAAAGGAAATTTATTTTGTAGTTTACCTGCAAATTTCAAGCATTCCTGGAAAATGATTAATGCGCTGAAACCTTTTCATTTCTTTTGCCCTTTCTACAGAAACACTCATATCAGTCCAATAAAAATTCCAGGCCTCTTCTTCGGATACTTCACGCATACCGAATGCGCTTGCAACTTTACGTATGGATTCATAACGGCAGTTTGTTAGGCATATTGATATTTGAGATCTAAAAATACAAAGTAATACTTTAAATATACAGTTCATATTTTTGTGGTTTTATTTCCACTACAATAATAATAAGTTGCAGGGCAGCTTGTGGCAAGCTATTGGGGAGTTGCGACTCCAGGAGCCTGAGACCTCCAGAGGCATTATAGTCTATTCCCTGCTCCGGCTGGCTTTCATTGATTGGTAGAGTGTAATGCAAGAACCAAATGCTCGGAAGAGTGGAATTGCCCAATCTGCTTAATATCGGCGAAATCCGCTCAAGAGCTTCTCCTAATGGTGACACACGTCTCAACGTTCTAAGATATGTTACGCCCGAGGAATTAACGACGCCTTGGCCGACATTGGCCTTTCGCAGGATTCACCATTCGAGAAAAAAAATATTTTGAGACTATTGAAAACATGAATAAATATTGTAGCCACTCTATCCGCACTGCAAGGGTAGTCTACTCCGGGTAGTCAAAAGAGAACAGAGCGCCAAACACTATGGGTTCTACATACTTCTTGTGCCTCTTCCACTGTCATCAGCCTCTTCATATATACTCTCCGGTCTCCTCATGCTTTTTACGTGATCTTCCTCCAGTATCTTTGATACTGTGTTCTTGTAGGTCAACCCAGGTCTCCCCCTACCTCTCTTACCGCTCGCTTTTCCCTCATAAATCTTTTTTGCCATTCGTTCATTACTCATTAGTTCAATGTGCCCAAACTAGCTCACCATGTTCTTTTTCATTCTCACTGTGACATCCTGTCTAGTACCTCTTTGTATATCTTCATTCCACCGTTCTGTGTATATCTTCATTGTGAATTCGATCAGCTATGCTGACTCCGAATACCCTGCTGTTCACCGTCTCAATACAGCTAAGGCACCATTAAACTTGTTACCGGCAGAAATACGCCTTTCCGCATCCATATCGTATCTTTCATATCTACTGAACATACTTCACAAATATACCACTTGTTTTGTTTTCTATATTTGTTATAGTATTACTCGTATATGAAGTACCTACAGAATATTATCTGATGATCATTTTTGGACAATTATCTATAGTAGAAGGTATCTCTTAATCAGAGGTATAGATCCCAACTGATGTGTAAGAGTTAAAAATTTTATATATTTGGAGGGCCTCCTAGTGTCAAATAGGTGTCAAAGCACCCTTTATGTTTCCTTATTAAAAAACAATATAAAATAAAACAATAAAAAAAAAAAAAATTCATTTTCTCATATAGTACACAAAATTAATCTTCCCTTTTGTGTTTCTCTCTATCCAGCTATAATCAGAAAGAAATGTAAGCATATCAATTTTTTAAAATAAAAGTATGCATAGTTACTTGGTAATTCATGATCACCCAAATTCAAATTATCTATAATCTATATACATAAAAGGACATGTACCTGACTGACTGAGGTAAGACGCACGCACAGCCGTAACCG
>DWAN01006530.1:0-10398 GCA_018230445.1 Heliconius hewitsoni | reverse complement strand
AGCGTGGCGTTGAGTTCTGCCACTCAACACGCAATGCCTCCAGAATTCGGCAGAATGCGGAGAACGGAGTGTCTTAACACTAGGTTCCCTCTGCCTGCTGCGTGCGGGATACAGCGTGAAGCTGATTTATTTTAAAGACACTCAAAGCTTATAATTATTAAATGTATATATGTAGAGGCGGTCGCAGTGGAGGTGGCGCAGTGAAACAAACGTATGGCTGTAAACGCAACGGTTGTAGCTTCGACTATTACTGGAGAAAATTAATTGTTATTATTTAATATTATTTTCATTTTCGGTAAAAAAGAAAATCGCAGCTATGATTTCCGTAATACTTCCGTAATGCCTTGAAACTTCAGCGGATAGTGGGAGACAGAGTGCCTTAACACTTGGTTCCTTCTGCCTACCCAAGTTGTATCCCGCACATAGCCTGGGAATTTAGCGTTAAGACTTATCCCGCTGGATTCTGGAAACAATGCGTGTTGAGTGGTAGAATTCAACTTTGCCCTTTTCTTGGACTCTAGAGCGAAGAAATGAAAATATTAAATATTTGATTTCCTCTATATAGTGGGAATCGAACCCACGCGCATTTACAGTCACATGCTTGTACTTAAAAAAAATAATAAGGTTCGTGATATAATTAATAAAAAAAACAACAGTTCATTACCATTATAAATCATGCACTATTCGAAAAACGACAGGCTTTAAGAGGCGGATTAAAAGAAAACAAAAGCCAGCCAATTTGCGTACGTCAATCGGTTGCGGTTGTTTCTGAGGCGTGAAGTGACACGCGTATTCCATTTGGCGCCTTTAAAAATATAAAATTACCCACAGAGAATACATTACATGACATGATTATGTACATATGTACGTATAAAGCTAGATGTTGCTACTTTTTTTTTTATTAAATATATATTTTTAGGGACAAGAAAGGAATGTTTTAATGGAATCTTCCATTAAAATATTCTTTTTTTTTTAATTTAAATAAATTTATCATTTTTAAGATGTTAATGTAAAGTTATGAACATAAGAAAGCATAATTGTAAAACTAGGAGATTATAAATAGGGAACTAGATAACTCAAAGAGAAATTTAAGACAGAATTTAGGGAGATATACTTATTTAGAAAACGTATAAAAAATTAAACGTAGCGTGACTCGAACCCGCGCCTCCTGGAAATCGACCTGGTCGGTTTCGCTACGTTCAAATTTTTATACGTTTTCTAAATAAGTATTTTTCTTTCCTAAGTGTGGAATAACACTTTAAAAATGTTAAAAATATTTTGGAGGGATTTTAGAAAGGACTTGAAAGCATATTATTATTATGGTTTCTCGATACGTCACGTGCATTTGTAATTGTCATGACGATAATTATAATCTGGTTTATTATATTTGATAATGTTTATTTTTTAGTAACTTAGGTTGAATCTTTTGTGATTTTCTTGTGTCTTGTGTTTTGTGAAAAAATAAGTTCTTCGCTCTGGTGTCGAAGCCACAAAGCGTGGCGTTAATCCCTGCCCACTCAACATACAATGCCCAATGCGGGATATCAGCGTGAAGATACAAAAATACTTTTAATGACATGTGATTGGATTTATTTCTGGAGTCTGGTTAAAATTCAAATTCATAAAAAAAATATAAATGTTGATAAGCAATGACAGCGCGGTGCAGACCGCTGGCTCCGGTTTCCGAGTCGTTGGCTCGTTGAAAATATACGTACAATGCACTCGCGACATATTGTGTGTAATTATTTGAAATTTACAATATGATATTAAAAATGTTATTTTAATACTCTGTACTTAAATAAAATACCAAAAATAAACACTATTCAACTAATATTATAAATATGAATGTTTGTGAGGAAGGATGTTTGTTCCACTTTTACGCAAAAACTACTGAACGGATTTACATTAAATTTTACAATAATATAGCTTATCTTTCAGAATAATACATAGGCTACAAATTATGTAAAATTGTTGTGTAATTTGGCTATGATATAACAATAAGTTTAAGCGGGCTAAGCAGAGTGTGGTACACTTTTTTTGTATGACTCATTTACACCTATATTTATTTAGAGTTTTCAATTAACTTTAAATTGGCAGTAAATATCAATGTTGCGTGTAGCGTGATTAAGGACTGCTGGATTTCCAGGACTGGAAAGAATCATGCAGAAGACCTCTCGCGACTTGAAACGTCTATGAAGGATCTCTAAAATCCAAAACGGTCTCCAAGGATTTATATCTATTATCTTATATTTATAGCTTTATAAGATTGTGGTTGTCGGTTTGATTTCCTCTCGGGGGAGTTATTCACGCAAATATCGAGATTGAAAGCCCTTATACATACATATATGTAACAGCTTTACAAAAGTAAAACAGCTTAAAGCAAAATATTGTATATTTTATCCATGATTGTACCAGAATTCATCGGTTACAGTTGACATCCAACTGTACCTCGATAATATACAATAAATATACCTTCAAGCAAGATTTTTAAAAGATAATTTTTAACAATAATTATAACTTATTCTTATCTATTGTTAACAAAAATAATTGTGTAGAAAAGACAAAAGACTTAAAAATATAACGTTACATCATTAAAAACTGGCATCAAGTTAAAATTATAAAAGTTTGAGAGTTCCCGCGGTGTCCTATTTAAAGCGTACGTAACGTTAATTTGAATCTTTAGATTATTCACAAGTTCCCATTGCCATCCAGAAATTGAATTCCACTGTAAACTAACTGCGTTTAGTATTTTGAAGTAGTAAAATCTGTAACCGCGATTATTACGGGTTCGATTCCCACTCGAAACTGTTTCTGAATTATTCGTATTTCCTCATTTTTGTTAGACATGTCGCGGCTTTGAATTCCGCTAAATTCTGATAACGGAGTGTCTTGACACTAGTTTCTTCCTGACTACTTTTTTATATGCGTAATAGTTGAAAAAGAAATGAATACAGTCTGTTCCAGACTCAAAGAATAAATTATTATTGTTTCATAGAATTTTAATATTTTTTTAATTCTATTTTACAATTTACATAACATGTTATTAAAAATAAAAATTGTATTTCTTATTTAATTTTAATTTATTAAAAAAAAATACAAAGGTAAAAAAAATAAAAAGTTTTGATAATCCTTTCAAATGAATATATCAAGTAACTAAGGCATCAATAAAGCGTTTCATGACCTAACAATACGAATAGGCACGCGGACGCAGACCACGGCGTTGTTGTTTTGGTCTACCACGCGGAACTCAACCGTGGTCGATGTGCCCTGTAAATAAAAAAATATATTAATAGTCTAAATAATAATATAAGTATCATACATTTTTGCTATGATTGATTGGTATTTTTTACTTCTGATTTCTTTAGACTTTGAGTTTTTTAAAAAAAAACGAAGAAACATATATTAATTTCTAAAAATAAAGTTGCTTTTTAAAAAATTTAAACAACAAATTAAAAACACTAATCAACAAAATCTATATTAGGTGATGAGATCATCTCGGCGCAGCACCACAGCGTTTGACTTTCTGACTAACATGACGATTGTGGGTTCAATTTGCACTCAGGAGAATGATTTATTGTAACTATCTCGCACTGGTACAAGACAAAGCACGGCGTTGAGTCCAAAAATTCAAAACGCAATGTCGCGAAAAGTGGGGAACGATGTATGTTAATACTGTGTTATCCTCCCTATCCCTCTGCTTATCCTGATGTGTGCGGGATACAGCGTGAAACTAAAAAAAAATTTTGTAATTTTATCTAAAACTCACCACTGGGAAGAACGATTCAATGAACATTCGCAAAGTGTAGTTAACAGTAACGCCGCGGTTAACCGGACAGCGAGTATTAGTGAGGAAGTCGCAGGTGTTCTCTGCTGAACCAAGATTGTATGGAACGGCCAGGTTCCCCAAATAGGCTGTAGCCAACGTACGCATCGACCGTATGTTGTGAGCTGAAAGGTTTAGCCATTGATTTGAAAGGTAATATTAATTATTATTGATTTATAAGACGACGGCCTCCATCGTGGCGCATGAGCACAAGAGTGCTATTGTAAACGCGATGGTTGTGGATTCGATCTTCGATCGAAGGAACGGAATAACCGAAGAGAGGAGATGAAAATATTGATATTTTTTTATTTCCTCGCTCTGAATTCGGCAGATAATAGGGAACTCAATCGTCTCAATAAAGAACAGGAGTGCCTCAACAATAGATGTCCAGGTGTTCCCTCTGTGTGCATTCCTAACTGCGGGATACAGCGTGAAGCTAAAATAAACTATATAATATTTGAACTACTAATAACTGTTCATCTCTTAAGCAGATTAAATTATAATTTTTTTATTAAATTTTAATATCTTTATAATTTTATTTTACCAATTGCGATTAAAACTTGTTATATTTTTAAAAGCATGTGAGCTGGCCTTTTTTGATTAAAACTTTAATAGTTATATGAAATATGATTTCTTAGACAGTCATATGTAGATAGAAAAATGCATGGAACGAACGTAAGTATTTAATTTAATTAATTTAAAGAGAACTTCTCGTTGTGGCCACCCTAAAGCTAGCTGTGGATGGATGCGCAGATTTGATTTGAATATTTTTCTAACTTTTAATTGTTTTCTATATAAGGTGCTTCTTATGTACACAAGTTCAGAAAGCTTTCAGAGCGTCCACGACTCGCCCGCCGTACTATAATTGATATTGTATTGCACTTACGAGCTACGAAAGACATGTGTATAACAGCGTTTCTAAGCTGCGGCAAGTTACATGGTGGGTTACGGCATCCTTCAATAGTGGTGCTCCTGGGCAAAGGTCCTGAATTTGCGATACCTGGAATAAAAAAATATACATATTTTTTATTAAAATTATTATTGAGGCCAACTGTAAACTTAACGATTGTGAATTCGATTCCGATTCAGGGGAAAGAAATAATTAATATTTTCGTTTAACGATGCAAAAGCACAGCGTTAAGTTCCGCCACGCAGAAATTCGTCGGAAAGTGGGGAATGAAGTCTTCAAATTTAGTTGCCAAGTTGCTTCTGCCAAGCCTGCTAAAAGCGGGATATAGCGTGAAGCTAAAACAATATTAAATAAATTATTTAATAAAACAGATATTCTGCCCACTTTATTCTTTCTTAATAATGTATGTAAAGAATACTCTTAAAAGACAGATATGTCACAAAATAAATCTAGGGTTATTTCACTCAATACAAGTAGAGTTGGAGTTTGATATAGTAAATGATTTATTTTCTGAAACTGAAAAATTTCAACAGTCCCTTTTATCCGACATATTGCAGAATAGACATAAACTAATGTAAAGACTCTCCGTTCTCCCTTTTTTGTCTGAATTTCGTATATAGTCTATACATACTATATATAAAATTTCAATGTATAAAGAAAATATTATAACTAAAAATTAACATTACTCTAACTTACATCTCTGCACATTAGTCGAAGAGTAGACAGAAGCCACAAAGACTAAGAAGACGATGAAAGTTTTCATTGTTCTTTTTGTTTTCAGTACTCACGTTGTAAAAAAATTAAATAATGATATATTAACTGAGATCCGTAATATTTTATACCTTACATTATCACACAGGTGCACAATCAAAACTATCCTTTGATTATAGCAAGATTTTATCTATCTATGTATCCAAAGAGTCCAGGCCAGTTGAGGCTAGTCGTGGCGCAGGGGCACAAGGGGCATTGTAAACTTGACAGGCTGCGAGCTCGATTCCCACTTGGGGAACTGAAATATTTAATATTTTCATTTCTTCGCTCTGGTGTAGAGGCAAAGCGAGATGTCGAATTCCATCACTCAACACGCAATGGCTCCAGAATTCGGCGGAAAACTGGAAACGGAGTGTCTTAACCCTAGGTTCACTCTGCGTACCCCGCTGTGTGTGGGATACAGAGTGAAGTAAAAAAAAATATCTAGAGAGAGTTGCATTGCATTAGTGAACCGTGATTGCTTAAAAATTTAAGTCAATAAATTTTGATGTCCTTCGAAGACGACGAATCAGTGCTATTTTTAACAATCATCTGTTACCTTTAGGGTTCTTTTCTTCTAAAGAAAAAAAATTAACTTCGTGTACGATCCCTCTTATGCTCATATTTGTCTGAAGATTGCGTAAAAGTATCAAGTTGAAGATTAATATTTAATATCTTTTGTACCTTACTGCACTCTTTTATAAAACAAATCCTTTGTTCTCTTTTGGTGGCCTGTAAAATATCGCTTTTTATGATAAGGTGCCATTGCATTGAGCCGCCAAAAAATATTTTTTTTATATATATATTTTATACTTAATATAATGAGCCGTATTTGTTTTCTCCATATGCGTGATAAAGTATTATATTATTATTATAATCCACATCTGTATTGCCTTGAAATACAGAAGAAAACGAAAGCAAAAAAAAAACGCTATGAAAAAAATTACATTTGTATATCGTTTTTATCCGCATTTTATGTGTAAATTGTCGCGTAGTTTAAGCCTACAGGAGTACTTTCCGCCTTTCTTCTGCCTATCCTGTTATATATGGAATACATAACAGGATAGGCAGAACAGGATAGGCGTGATGTGGAAAGCATGCCAAAGTAAATCTACAATTATAAATCTTTTAAACCGTTTCTTAGATTAGTGTGAACAAACGAACAGACAAACAAAAAAAATAAAAATCATTGTTTTTGGTTCTACTTGTATTTCGTTATTAAATACATATTTTCCATGTACAGACAGTAAAAACTGATTTCATCACGTTTTTTTTTATAATTATAGATTATGTTTAAAATGTATGATTGTGATATGCAAAAATAATTTTAACATATTTTCATTACTTGCCTTTTTTATTATGAATTAAATTACACAACTTGATCATGTCTAAGCGCGGCGTTGAGTTCCGCCACTCAACACACAACGCCTCCAGAGTTCGGCGTAAAATGGAGAATGGAGTGTCTTAACACTAGGGTACCTCTGCCTAAGAAAATTTGGTGAACTAAGATAAAAATGTTTAGTAGGTATCACCAAGATTTTGAGTTCAACTCTGTTACCCACCCAATAGTGTTTTATATATACTAATATTAAACTTTTTTACCAATATCCATGGTAACAAAACATAAATTGTTTATTTATAGATGATAACACACAGGTGTCTTCGTCCTGATAAGAAATCAATTGTTATTACTTAATTCTTATTGTTATTGATAAATTTAAGTATTATTTAGTTAAGATACGGAAGTAACGGAATTATTAGCTTTGATTTGGTTAGCTAATATATAATATATATAATTAATAACATATTTTCATCATAACCCTCCTTGGCTACTACTGTTGCATGGTTCAAGAACCTCCACAACTCAACAACGCAATTCAACAATCGGTCACTCGACTGCCAGCTGTCGGTCCACTTGGGGAAGCGCCTGTTTATCTAGCGTGGTCCAGGTCGTTGCCACCATTCGACAACCTTATAGCCCTAACGGCCATCGATTCTCTTCGCCAGGTCGATCCACTGACAATTCATATGGGATTTTTATTAACTATGGGTTTTTTATCTATTTATACAAACTTTTTTCATTTATTTTAAAATATACAAAAAAAAATTACCTTTTAAATATTTTTCGAAACATACGTATAACGTGATATATAGGCTTCCTCTATAAATGGAATATTCAACACAAAGAAAATATTTGAATTCAAATCTCTATTCTATCCTGCACACAGCTGGATAGAAAAAAACTTAGCATCCTAGTTTAAGATATTTACTTACCCATTATGACCATTTCCATTTCCTATATTCCGTCAAATTGTAGAGGCATTGCGTGTTCAGTGGCGAAAGTCAACGGCGCGCTTTGCCTCGTTACTAGAGGAGGAAAATGAAAATATTAAATATTTAGTTTCTTCCACTAGGAATCGAACTCACAACCTGTAGCGTTTACAGTCGCACGCTTGTCTGACTGTCCTCTGAAAATCATGAGCCAAATTTGATCTCGTATCCTTCGGTTGAGAGTCAATTTGTTTCATCAGCAACAAATCTACTGTCAGTAATTTTAATTTCCAGCCTAAAACTTTAGATTAGTAGTAGAAAGAAGAGAATTTTTAAAGGTTCCTTGTATTTTGAACTTACTTGATAGTTTCGAGACCGTTGTAGCGCAATGAGACAGTCAGCCTGTAATCCCCAATATTTTTAATAAAAAAAAAATATGCCTTATTAAAAAACCAGAGTTACACAAAATAATCTAAAAATAAAGTCAACCCCGTTGGGTGAGGTTCCCTATGCTTATCACGCATATAGCAAGTTAGAGAACATAGGCCCATATGTATAAACCGCTGTCATCGTGTGTCGCTGAATAATCTATAAATGAAAACAGTATCTCAAGATCGATCTCAGAGTTCAGAGTGGTTTATAAGTATGTGCCCTACAGTCAAGACACTCCGTTCTTCGTCTCCACCCGGACTCAAGACATTGCATGTTGTGTACAATATCGAGTTACATCACTATGACATTTTTTGTACTTTTCTAAGAGATAAAATAATTTTAAAATATCTGAAATCAGCTTCACGCTGTATCCCGCACACATCAGCGTAGGCAGAGGAAACATAGTGATATGGCACTCTATTGCCCATTTTGGGCCGAATTTTCGAGGCATTGCGTATTGAGTGGCGGAACTCAACGCCGGGCTTTTGCCTTGGTGACAGGGCAAAGAAATGAAAATATTAAGAAATAATAATTCATTCCCTCGAGTGGGGATCGAGCCCACAACCGTCGCGTTTCATTCACACCCTTGTGCCCCTGGGCCACGATGGCCATAATGAATTTTGCCATATTATATTTAAAAACAGTACTATGTTTTTATGCAACAAAAAACATTAGTTCAGTTAGATTTAGTACTGCTTTTTATTTGTTTCAATGACGTCGCAAATTTCATTTCCTGCCATCCGGTTGAAATTTCGAGATACGTAGGTGAGCAAAAGTCTTTGAAGGACCTATTAGGACAATACGTGACTGGAATCTATAGAGATGCCACTTCGATGCTTTGGATGTCTATGAAATTATTTGACTTATTTTTCTTCCTATTTCCATTTTTTTTTATTGTAAAAAAAATACCTTTTACACTTTATGGTACTTTTGCTGACATCGTAAAACGTTAAATAATAGTAACGAATTAAAATTTTGCATATATTCATTGTCGTAGTGCAACTCCCTCAAATGGGAATCAAATCTTGTTGCCGTTGCCTTTACAGTCAGTTAGTTGCTGCTGAGCTACGACTGTTTTAATTAAAATATATTTATTATTTAATAACTTTGTCATAACCTCACATTACATACATAACATAATAACATTACATTGTGAATTATGACTCGTGGCGCAGAGATACGAGCGTGTGACTCCAAGCGCACGATGTTGTGGGTTCGATTCCCACTCGAGTACATTCAATATTTTCATCTCTATTTTCGCTCTGGTGTAAGCGCGACATTGAGTTTCTCCACTCAACACGCAATGCCTCCATAATAAGTAGGACAGTGTCGAACAGAAGTGTCCTAATGGGGACGGACTTACCACTAGATTCCCAGGTTCCTTCTGCCTACCCTACCACGTGCGGGATACAGCGTGAAGCATACATAAATTTTATCGAACTTCAAAATTAGTGTTATCGTTTTCACTTGAGTGTGTATACTGTATATACTGTACTCAAGGGAAGAGAGAAGAGCGTTTTAAAATGGAACGTCCGAATCATGAGATCTTCGCAAATATGGAAGACTCTTGAAGTGAATTTCTTTGTACAAACACTGGCCAGTGCTTGCTGCAGTTTTGAAGAAATTAAATAACCGTTTCTATAGTAGGTACAGAATATTTTAATTTAAGAAAAAGCATTAATATTGTCTTATTTTTTTATATAAATTCTTCAAAAAAGATCACTTTCACGCTGTATCCCGCACATAGCAGGGTAGGCAGAGGAAAGCTAGTGTTAAGACTCCCCGTTCCTCACTTTTCGCCGAATTTTTCGCGGCATTACGTGTTCAGAGGTGGAACTTAACGCTGAACTTTTGTCTTGGTGCCAGAGCGAAAAAATATTCATTTCCCCAAGTGGGGATCGAACCCACAACCGTCGCCTTACAGTCACACCCTTGTGCCCCTGCGCCACAACTTACTCAAGAACAGTATACATAGTATTTATGTTAGTTATATATTTAATTCTATACTAATGTTATAAAACTGGAGAGTTTGTTTACAAACGGATATGGATGAAACTGTTAAGTTCCAATATAGAGCTGAACTTTATACTAAGTTATTGTACCCTTTTTTGTAGGTGTATTTTTTTTTTATTAAAAAAAATTAAATTAGCTTCACGATGTATCCCGCACACAGCAGGGTAGGCAGAGGGAACCCAGTGTTAAGACACTCCGT
>DWAN01006529.1:0-10398 GCA_018230445.1 Heliconius hewitsoni | reverse complement strand
TTATATAACAATATCTATTACAATTTTACAACTTATATATAGTTTTGTTTTTTATGCTAAGTGCCTATCGGAGGATGGATTCAGGATGTGTAAGGTATAACCGAAGTGGCTTAGAAGAAAATAAAGAACAATCATTTTCATAGTATAACGTTTATTAGAAGTTTGAATAAGCTGCAGCATTTGCTACCGCCACTCATAATGCAAGGCTTCCATAATTTCTGTAACATTAAAATCCAGTGTCTTAACACTGTGTGTGGAATAACAACACAAAAAAAACTCATAATAAATTACGTACAAATGTACGAACTAGCAAATTTCAAATACACATGTGTTAAATGATTAAATTCTTCATTACTTCAGTGTACGCCGTACAGTAGTTTTTGTGTGACAGATGGACGTGCACCAAATGTGCCTCACGTGCACAAACAAGTGCATTTCATATCCTCATATTATTGGTATTAGGGTTACATGAACATTTTGTTTGTATGGGTGAATATTTAGTTTTTGATTTCTTTAAAATAACGTTCAGAATATTGAAGCATAGTATTGTTGTTGTTAAAACTATTTTGTACATATATGGCGCACAGTGCTTGAGTGTAAATGGTTGTAGGTTCGATTCTTACTTGGAGGAATGAATTCATTACATTCCCCATTCTGGGAAGACAAAAGTTGATTTTTTCCACTCAATACGCAAAATCTTGAAATTAGATGGAAAATAAAGAAAGGAGTGTAATAACTAATAACTATAAAAATAGTATATATAAATTATCATCAGAACCCTCAATTGAATATTTCCAATACTATACAAAAGTTCGCTTCAAGTTAAACATTTAAGAATATTTTTTGCCACACTCCTCGGAAGTGCAAGGAGCGTGCCATCTGGCGTATCGAGTTACATTCTGACTACGACCCCCTCACCCTGCTACTAGCTTAATATATGCCCTATCTCTCCTTGAAAAATAAAGAACCTAGTGTTAAATCACTTTCTTGGTCCTCAATTTCTTGGTCCTACCACTACTCTTAAACTAGATTTAAAAAAAATCTAAAATCATATGAACATTTGAGGCCAATCGTGGTGTGGATGCACAAGCGAGCGAATGCAGACGTAGGAGGTGGTTCGATTCCCCTGTAGGAAATAAAATATTTAATAATAATCATATGAGGCGATGAGTTCCGACACTCAACACGCAAAAATTCTTCGGAAAGTGGACAATGAAACTGCTTTAATGGGATTGGAGCCCATATAGAGAACACTTCCCAGGTTCCCTTTAAAAAAAATACGTAACAGGTCTCGGACGCACGTGTCTTGGATATATAACCAAATGCGTGGGACAGTTTTCTTAATTTATTTTTGTATTTATCGATTTGCTCTATACATCATTAAGGTAGGTAGAGTCTTCTCCCTTAGATTATATCTATTTTGTAATAACTGCCAAGGCTTATATTGTGAAATTAAAAGTCACACTTAATATTAGTAAATATTTTTAATTTTCTCGTGTACGAGTATGGTGTTAATCCCATAATAAATTGATATCATTTAATAAATATATAAATCGTGGAAACCATTCATAGCAAAATTTTATTGTTGATTACGTCCTGTTAGCATACGAGTTTATTTCTAATGTAACATAACGTTATTATAAATTCTATCAAGTAAATTGAGGCAATATAATTTTTGCAACTATACATGATAGAAAATCCAATTAAAACGATCAATGTACGAATAACGTGGGTATGTTAATTGCGCACATAAAGCAAGAAGATATTATATATTTTTTTCATTGAATTTTTATTTATTAGTAGATATGTACGTACTAGCCTCGATCTTTTGTTAATTGCGTTTTTTTTCTTACATCTATAAATTTGTCTTAGAGGTTGCTAAATTGTGTGTTTTAGTGTAACTGTATATATTACATAAGATGGTAGTGAGTTCGTTTTCCATACAGGAATTTGTTATTCAGTTGGTATGCATCGAATTGTAAGCGCGACCGTTTTGTATCTCTAACACCACAAACTTCTCAAAAAGCAATATTTAGGAAATTGTGACCGAACTTGAGTGTCCTAGCACTAGATTCGTTATCCTATCCTATTATTGGATCGATTTGTAAATGAAATAGCAATACAGGAAAAATGAAGAGTATAAAGAGAAAAACAAATAAAACGATTTGACCACGTACGGCATTTTTTTTAACAACCAACATGTTTTGTAATCTAAAAGGTGGAGGGAGCTATATAAGACTAACTAAGCGGTAAAATTAATTAAATTGCACTTAATACAGCATATATAATTATTTATAAAAGACAGCTATATTGTAAATATAAAATTTTACGTGAAACATTTATATGTGGCGTTAAGTTCCGCCACTAAACACGAAGGGGATTACCTTACTAAATGCGTTTAAAAATTAAGCAAAAAATTTAAAGTCGTAAACTTAAATTGATTCAATACATTTAGTTAACGCGATTTTTACCGCACTGGAGGTCTCTCTCGGTACCATAAACGTGCACGTGTGAAAATGTAGCTATAGTAATATTAAAAAGACGAAGAAGAATTTATTTGATAGAACGACCTATTCTCAGGAACTAGTGGTGTGAACAGATAAAAAAAATGTGGAGAATGGTACCGTTTATCGCGAAAGGTTGTAGAGTATATCACATTGTTTTGATCGTTTTGATGTAGCCCATACACACACTCAGATTGTGACACTTAGAATATGTCATACATAGCTCTTACTTCCATTTAACTATCGGGCGAAACCACATGTGAAAACTAGTCTTATTCCTAAAAGAAACAACTCAACAAACAACGCTCATCAACTGATGAGGCCATAGTGGCGTAGTGGGAATCAAACAGGGAATGTAAATGATTTTGTTTTATTCATCCGCTCTGGTGGCGCAAGTTGTGGCGGAGAGTAGGCAGCCGCAAGTGCTGATATTAACTTACTATCATTGACTTTACCGTCGGCATCAGTGTAGAACCTAGTAATTGCTAATTTTTGGAAAAAAAAATTCTTGGTAAAAATTATTATTTCAAGTATCTCTCTATCTGGCGGTGCAATGCTAAATTAGCTTGTAAACAAGCGAGCTCGATGAAAAAATACAATCGCAGTACCTTTATTCACATTACTTTTAATTAATGGTCAACTGTAAAAGTCGGATTTCTGCATTTAGAAGGTTACGTATTGACGCTGACAATATGTGGGTTAAAGCGTTAAGCTCAAAAAAATTATGAGAGGGAAGTTTTCGACACTTTCTTTTCATCAAAGCTTGTGGGTTCCAGTCTCATTCTATACAACATGTATACTGTCGATATTTGTCTCAGTTTCGTAGGTAAGGGTGAGATTGAACTACCTTAATATAAAATAGAGAAACGATTTAATCCCAGCTTTTCTTCTTTTCTGTAAGACACTGAAGATATCTTAAATTAAAAAAATATATATTGCACATACTAAAACATCGCACTTCGTTGAGTCTCGCCAGCTTTACATTTTACTCCGTGAAGAGAGAAATTAATAAGATGTCAAGCAATAACAAGTGGTGTTTGGTATATACGTGTATTTATGTACGTATAGTTGGCCAAAATTTGTCGATATCCTAATAAACCACTTACTCATGACTAAAAATACGCAAATAAATTATAACGATAACGTACTTATAATGTATATGTCTGTACGTCTGAATTATGTCGCTAGCTCACTTTGTTTTGTTTGTTTAATACGATTATTTTGCTAATGTGAAACAAGTTTTTAAATGTTACTCCAAGTAAATGTTATAAATAGTCGGTTATTTATTGATCAATTCATATTTTATTTGTTATTTTGTATTTTTTTTTTATTTCTTTTAAATATTTTTAAGATATTTAACCTAACCTAATTAATATAAGCAGTTGTTTATTTAAAAAATATAAATTTACTGCATATAAAGGTCTATAGGAATAAAATATATTTCGTTTCGTTACACTTGCACAACGGCCGTAAAGTATCCATCCACACGGGTAATGCTAAAAAGTCACTTCGTTTCTACCTGGGCCGGTGTAATTATTTAATTCTACCCTCATTAATCATATTTTTTGTGCTCACCCAATGTACCTGACATTGCATCAGTGCTTTTAAACGCTTAAAACCTTCGATATCACTCAGATAGGCGATTGTCCCCGTGTGAAATTTTGTATCGAGGTATTTTTGTATGGGTTCTGTAGATTTTTTTTATATTTTTTTAATAGAAGTTGCTGCTATGTAATAGTTTTTTATTTGATCGATTTGTCCGTACTAAGTCTGTACTACAAAAAATTAAGAATTTCTTATCATGAAAATTTAAGAAGTTTTACTAACTTTTCATTCTTTTATAATCACGATACAATAAGATGGTACTACTGAGCTTGTCTGATGATGGAGCTATGGCATGCCTTATAGTAAAACTATCGAAAAGTGCTCATTTTGTACTTAGGCTTAGGTTTAAACTTTCGCATTTTATGCGTTATGCGTGAAAATGACTCAAAAAAAGTATTATCATTAATTTCCACTGCCCTACGTATTTTATATATGTTTATTATTTATGAATTTTATAAGGAACTCTATAATTTTTTGTTCATAACATATTTTTGATAAAACAGTTAGGGCCACCAGCGAAATCCTTTTCATTGTTTCTCGTCTTTGTAACGGATCGTGTGCACAATATTATATTACTCTGTAACATTTATACCTGTTCGAAGACACGTATCGTTTAAACTATTTTGTACATTATTTAAAAAAGAAGAAGGTATATTATTGAATGATAGTGTTGGTAATCTTAAATATAAATGTATTATATGTAATCTATCACAACTTTAAAAAAAAAGTTAATGGCCATATACTTTTTTGAAATATTTTTTACTAACACGCATATTCAGTAGTTATTTAGTTACTTTCATTTCTTTGCCCTGCTAAGAAGACAAATCGGGGCGTTGAGTTCCATCACTTAACACGAAATGTCTGGAAAATTAGGCGGAATGTGTGTTATCATAAGGTTCTCTGCTTATAATACTACGCGAGATAAAATTGTAATTATTATTGTTTTATCATAGAATTGAATTCATACTGGATAGTTTTGATCAGATAGATATACATACAATATACATATTTATTCCATATATGGATATTGCAAATAAGCAATATTGGAGCGAAAGTGTAAAAAGTAACTCTAAAAAACCTTCTTTATATTTTAATATCTTAATGTGATTTAATTCCTACAAAGTTTTCTTACAAGAAACTATCACTCATATACTTGGGGTACTAAGGTTCAAATATGGGTGGTTAATTTTTTCATTACTAATTTCAATCTACAGTGACAGGTAGTTATTTTTTTCCATATTTACGGATATAACACAGGGTCGTTACTTCGACTATTATCCTTCGCACTGTGCAGGTAGAATAAAAATAGTTTTTATATCGTTTTATGTAGCACTCGATAAAAAAAGTTCAAGTCAATTTACAATTTAGAAAAAGTTGTTTTTTTTATTTCTATTTAAAAGATTATAGTAGGACAGCGTCGTCCTTAACCTCGATGATTGTGGGTTAGGTTTCCACTTGGGTGAAATAAATTATTTTCCTTTCCTTATTCTTGTCGTAAGACAAACGCGGTGACGCGACGCGGCGTTAAATTCCGCATTTAGACATTGAGCATTGCGTTGGGAACGGAGTGTTAACACTAGGCTTCTGTCTACCCTGCTACATGATATCGCATGAAGCTAAAAAATAAAAATATTTAAATATCAATTATAAGAAATAATTGGTTCATTGATACTTATTGCCCAAAGGTTAATGCAATTTCATAGTTCGAGTTAATAAATCGCACATTTTAATCGACCATCGCTAGAGTCGCCTAGTTACGAATTACTATAATAATTATAGAAACGTGAGAAACGTTCGTGTAGTAAACTAATGGTGATGTTTATCGTTTATCGTTCGTATTGAATTAATCGAATTGACTTCCTAGTTTCTGTTATTTGGATGGGTAAGACCTGGTGCGCATTGTGTTTTTTTTATATTTTTGTATTTTTTTGCAGGTATTATTTTTGCTTTTAAAATATGTTAAAGTTAAATTTAGGTTTGAAACCGTTATGGCGTAGTGAGACGTTTTCTGGCATTTAACTCGAACGTTGTTGGCTCATTTTCTATTCAGAAGAATAGTATTTTAACCATTCTCTTCCCCGCTCTGGCAAGACAAAACGTGGCTTTCTGACACTCAAAATGCAATGAAAAAATATTTTTTAAAATAAAAATGAAGTATGAATTATGAAGCTGAAAGAAACTTGTTTATCTTTCAAAGTCAATTGTCAATCTGTTAGGAGACAAAAATCTCTAGTTGAATACGTGAAATCACGTATACGAATATCACGTATTGTTCAAGGCGAGCACGAATAAACGCGATAGTTTGTGGGTTAAATTGCACTCGGGCGAAAGAAGTATTTAATATTTTCATCTCCTCGCTCTGGTAACGAGGCACGGAGTTGAGTTCCGACATTACATACCGAATGTCTCAACGATTCGACAATAAATTGGAAACAGAGCGTCATAAAACTAGGTTCCCAGGTTCCCAAAAGATTTATTTACGATTGTAAATTCCTTTTTTGTGTATTGAAATAAAAAAATCATGATATATAATACACAAATAATATATATAATATATTATAAACATTTTTCTTAATATTAACAAATTTTAAGTAACGAAAATAATAGTGAACATATAACTTTATATCGCAAATAATATTATTATGAGTGTATGGCAGATTTATATTATTTAATTTAGTCCCTCTAGAGGCTCGAGAACCGCTTTCTAAGTTTGCGTAACTGCCGGTACTTTGATGAACTTCGATCTTAAATAAATAAATTTCTGGTAGAATATTTTTAACTTCATGATAATATTGCTATATATATCTACATATTTTAAGTAACTAATATTGTTAACTTATAGAGTTTGTTTAGTTTAACGAGCCAATCTCAGGAACTATTGGTTCTATATAATTTTATTCATCGGCGAGGCGCATGGACACAAGCGTAGCACTGTAGACAGGGGGACGGATGTGGGTTCGCTTGCTACTCGAGAAAATTACATATTTAATATTTTCATTTCTTCGCTCTGGTGTCAATGCAGGCGTATTTTTGACATGAGAAGACACCCTGTTCGGTATTAGAAACGGAGTAGGTACTTTCCCCACTTTTCACCTTTCCTTCTTTAGACATTGCGTGTTGAATGGCGGAATTCAACGCCGCGTTTTGTCTCGTTACTAGAACAAAAAAATGAAAACATTAAAAATATTTCAAACAAAAATTTCTTATACATATTAACATTTATTTCACAAAATCTAAAGTTAAAAACACGGCAAGGCAGGAAGAGGCGTTATTTATTTGCAACGAGCACGTGTTCGACGACACACGCCCCGCCCACTTGGACGGTGTACAAATTTTAATACTTTTTATACTGATAATAAATTTAAATACGCTAAATGTATGTGCTTCAAATATCAAATACATTAGTTTTTTTTTTTGGCTTAATTGATTCTGTGTTTTTGATTTTTATATTTATTTGCCTCATCTACTTATTTGCTTAAATCGAGGAAGTTAATTATTTCAATTTCGGCAAAGTAAGATAGCGCGCTTTTTGAGTGACGCGGCGTTGAGTTCCGTCATGGAGATTAGAGAATTCAGGCGGAAAGTGGAGAACGGAGAGACCTAATACTATCTGCCTACATTTTTAAATATATTTTTAGCTTCTCGCTGTACCGCACATAGCAGGGTAAGCAGTAGGAACCTGGAACCTCATATTAAAACACTCCGTCCCCATTATGTCACTACCGTTCTCCACTTTCCACCGCATTATTAAGGCATTGCCTATTGATTGGCGGAACACAACGCCATGATTTTTCTTTTTCCAGAGTGAGGAAATGAACGTGCCTCATTTCCCCAAACAAGAATCAAATTCACAATCGTCGCGTTGCTTCGTACAGTCATACGCTGTATCGCTGCGCCATATATAACAAACAACCTCACAACTTATAAATCTAGGTTAAAAATAATAAAAAATGCAACTTTTGTCTATTCCTAAGAGTGCTCGAACACTGCGCTTACTTGTCAATGATTGGACGGCCCTTAGTGTAGCGTGGCGCGGTCGAAGCGATAAATCACGTAACCTTTTTGTGCGAATAACGTGAGAATACGGAGTGTTCGGCTATCGTAAGCAGCACACGTGGTGGAATCGTATCCCGTGTATTTTTTATAGGTACGGATGGCAAAATGTATGAAGAAATTTTTGCTTTTTTTTCGGTTTTGTATGGCCATCACGTTTAGGTTTTGGTCTATATACTATAGGTTATTTAGCTATGGTGGAATTGCATTTTTTTTTTCAAATAAGTTTTAATATGTCAATGTATGCGGACTGCAAACTTTGATCGATTTGATTATTATTACATAGCAGGTTAGGAATAGGGAACCTGGGGACCTAATGTTGAGATTCTCCGTTCTCATTAAGGCACTTCCGTTCTTCACTATACCTGCACTGCTGCTAATATAACTACCTACAAAACCTAGTCACTTTTATATAAAATATCGGTCATTTGATGCAAAAATACGTTTTTTTTAAATGCAATAACGCCATTGTTGCCTCAAATTTGCGATATTTTATAATACAATTATTTACCTACTTATTTTTAAAATTTGATATTTGTCTATCAGTTAGGCCAAAGGAAATCGCACGCACTCTTTAAAATTTGTAAGTACAATGAACGAAACCGTCACAAAATAAAAACGTGTAAAATTAATTTAACCAATAGCGAAATCTAACATTTACTCGATATATCACAGCATCCCTTAAACCGTACACAATACAATAAATATAAAATTTTAATTTTGTAAATTTTTTTTGAGGCCGTCGTAGCATAGATGTATAGCGTTTGATTGTAAGCGCGATGTCTGTGGATTTGATTCCCACTCGGAGGAATGAATTTTATTTTATTTTCTCGTTCTGATATCAAGTCAACTCCACACGCATTGTCTCGAAAAATGGGCAGTGCATGGGGAGCGGAATGTCTACTCTTTGCGTACCTTGCCAATTACGAGGATACAATATGCTGAGATGCTGCCTATTTAAGTTTCATTGTACAACACTAAATATAAGCGGAGTATAGAGTAGAGAATTCTCGAAATTTACATCAAAATTATATTTTTTCTTACATCAAAATAGAGCATAATAACTAACTTATTCAGAAACTACCTGCAAATGTGGCATATCCTCGTCATTTCTTACAAAAAAAACTTTATCATAATAAGTGCAAGATATAATTGGGGGCGAATGACAAACAAAGATTGGCATTGAGACCCGCGTCCTAAATAAACACGCCAGTATATTTATTTATACAGTACATACAGCATTCGTCACTACTAAGGGATGAATTTTGTAATAATATTCTTATTGTTTGTATGTAAAATATTAAATGTACGTCGAAAGAACTCCGCGACGTCGATTATATTTTAACTGATGTTAAGTATTGAAGCAATATATAGATTAGGCCATCATGGTGCATTGGGATAGCGTTTGACACCAAACGACATGGTTATGGATTTGATCTCCACTCGGATAAATGAATCTTTGACAAGCAAAATGCTGTGTTGAGTTCCCCCACGGAGAACGAACTGCCTCGATCCTATTATCTCTCTGCTTACTCTTCCATATGCGGGATGAAGCTTTAAATATTTTTTATTATATTTAAAATATATTCAAATTATCACTAACTCCTATAATTCCTCATATGATAATTCAATGCAAATATTGTATCGCGCATTGTCACGGCCTTATGGAGATTTCACTCCATCGAGAGTGTTTGAGTGGCGTAGTGTAATCCACATCGCACTCATCGACACCTCCTCGTGCTGAGTGCCTGTGACCTACTTGCATAATAGACTGGTGACTTATGAATTTTATTTCAATAAAAGTTTTTTACAATTTTTTAGTTTGTGAATTAAAATTATGTGGAGAATTTTACTGTAGCTGCACCTTTGTGAATAATATGAAAAAAAATCCTTTTTTATTTTTAAAAAGTAGTAGCTACGGGGTTTTTTTCATATTTGCAAGTTAGAGTAGTTCCAGCTTGTACTGGTTTCTCAGGTTGATATTTGGTATGGTGCCTGGTGGTAAAAAATAGCCAAGTCAAATTATAGCTTGACTTTTAACCTATGTACCTATATTCCCCATTCTTTTATTGGTGAAGTCGAAAACGATTCTTTACTTAACATGTAACTTAGCTCCCATTTTACATAATTTTTTAGGGTTATCTTTAAAGTAAAAAAAGAACCCTCATAAGATCACATTGTTGTCCGTCTATCCGTCTGTCTGTCTGTCTGTCTGTCTGTCTGTCTGTCTGTCTGT
>DWAN01006528.1:0-10399 GCA_018230445.1 Heliconius hewitsoni | reverse complement strand
CCTCCAGAATTCGGCAGAAAGTGGGAAACGGAGTGTCTTAACACTAGGTTCCCCTGCCTACCCTGCTGTGTGCGGGATACAGCGTGAAGCTTATTTGATTTTTAATTTTGATTTATATGTATATACGTAGGTAAAGATAATATTTTTACAATTGTATTCAATATACTTATGTGCATATTACGTGCTAAACTACATTGCATTATAATTGACAGTAGTCACACATACTATTATAATTTATAAATAATTATTTCTCCGACATAAAAATATTATCTTACCGACCCTCACTATTATAACATACGTAAAGCGGAGGGTCTAATCAATAAAACTTATGTCACTTCAAGCCACGAAGTCGTCACGTATCCGTCACGTATTCGTGACTCGAATGCTCGACTTGATTTGACGAAGAAAATGTTACATTTTGAGAAAGGTGAAACTAACTCATCTGATGCATTGTTATTTGATTCGCATCACTTGATCCCGTATTCTGTTTGCATGGTGTGGAAGACGCATATGTCGTGCGGAATTTTTAGGATTCTTTAAATATTTTTTTCCTTTTGTAACAAAGAACCGGAAAAACACGCGGTTTACATTCCAACCGCATTCGTTCTTGTCTCGTTAACTTATTAAAGGCATGTTGTAGCTTTTTTTATAAAGCCTTCGCTTTCCTATAATTAATTTGTTAAGGCTTGTGATATTGTTTTGTTTATTGATCTTGCTTACTTTTATGCACACACATATGTTGAATAAATTAAAATTTGTTTCTTTTATAGTGGTTAATTTAACTAAAAATAAATTTATATGTGTATCGTAAATCAAATCAAAAACTGCGGCTTAGTAGAGTTATTATATTTCTATATAGTACCGTTCAAAGGGAATAGAAAAGAATATTAATAAAATCACACCGAATAACAGTGGTATTAAATATAATTTCAAATATATATGTATAATAATGTGTGTGACTAGTTGTGGGTTTGATGATAATGAAATATTTATTTAAATTTATGTTTTCATTTATTATATATTATTTATTTCATATTTTGCTCTGGTGTTGAGGCAAAGCGCGTCGTTGAGTTTCGTCACTCATCAACACGCAATGCCTCCAGTATTCGGAGAAATACGAAGAACGAAGTGTCTTAACACTAGGTGTCTGCCTACTATGCTGTGTGCGAGATACAGCGTGAAACTGATACAAAAACCATGATACATACTTAATTACAATATTAAATAAGTTACTGCCTTTTTAAAAGGTAACATAAAAAATCCAACGTTACCATTAAACATTATACTAATATTTTATCTCCATTTTACACGCCGAACTAGAAAGACATTTAATCGCGTTGCATACTAACGATTTTATTAACTTTAGGAAGCCGGAACTGACGTTTAGTGCCATTTCACTTGCAAATCGGATGTACTAAGCGTTCACGCTTCATAACTTTCATTCTTATTACAACGAACGGTGACCGAGTCTTGTTCGAGCAAATAAAATTCATACATACTACAATAGAAAGTTCATTTTGAGTCTTCATTTTTGTAAACTATTAGTGTTGTGGCACTACGATGGGCTAATTTTATTAATGAAAATAGTTATTGCCAATTAGCTGAGGTAAAATAATATTCATTGATATTCTTCTTTGTATGTAAATACTTGCTAATGATTAAACTAATAATTTTATTTAAATATCGCAACTTCAATTTGATCTGTAGTTACGAAAGTATTTGTGAGTTACGCTTTAATAAATCTGATCTCTAATTCCTCCTTTCCGGGAACCGACCAGGTCTGTTTCCAGGAGGCGTGGGTTCGAGTCCCGCTACGTTCAAATTTTTATACGTTTCCTAAATAAGTTTTTTTTCTTTCCTAAGTGTGGAATAACACTGTTAAAAATGTCAATGTATACATTGCAGTTAGAGCATTATTAAAAAGATTACAATCATATCATATGCGAAAATGAAATGGCGAAATTTTATATTTGTGTAATATGTTTACATTTAAAGAGAAATTTAATTTAAGAGCGTAATTAACATAATTTTGCAAGAAATATAGGTCTGTCGTAATTTTATTATATTTTGGCTAACTTTCAAAAACTATCAAGTATAATTATAATGTAATGAGTAGGAAATAATATGTACTTACTGTTTTAATACTACAGGCGTAGACAATTCAATCAATCAACTCAGCCTGTCCGTGGCCACTATTGGACAAAGGCTTCTCCCAGGGTGCCCTCCCGATCCTTCTCCTTCCGCATCCAGTCAAAGCTAACAACCTTCTTCAGTCTATGGTGCCGAATCGAGTAATATTATTAATTATAATTAATACGGCTCCATAACCTGTAATCTGATTTTACACTGATAATATTCGCTAATTAAGTGGTTATTCCATTTTCTCTCGTAGCCAATTTAAATTTAATCTTGAATATCTCATTTCTCTTAATTTATTCACTATTATAATTTTATATTATGAATCTAGGTCTTGCATTTAATTGCATTTAGTGGATTATAACTAAAGCTACATGCATTTAGTTTTACTATATTATCCAGTTTGATTTTTGTATAAAAAAATATATTTATAAAAATAAAATAAGATCAAAATTAAATACGCATAATTTAAATTATAAATATAATTATATTTGAGCCTGTTCAACAGCAAACTATTTTCTAACATACAATTTTAATTAACATACGATAGGATTGGTATCTTCCAATAATACAATTTTCGTATATCCCACACAATACTAATAATTAAGCCGAATGGACGAATTCCTTGTTAGGGTCGATATGCCTCGAGCAATCAAAATTCTTGAACTTGCTTAAGTGCCGGACACTGCCTATATGGATAGTTAGAATTTATTGTTTAATACAAAGGGCATTCCTTTTATTTTGAGATTGAACAATTCTATTGAAGAGAGCTATTTAAATTTGGTAAGTATCAAATATATCATTGTATTATCTGTATAGATCTGGTGTGGATTTTCCTGTTGGTTTTTTTATGCTACTAGATTAAAAACTGCAGTGAATAACCACATATGTTTTTAAATTCCATTTGAATTTTTCTCAAATTAATACAGTATATTTTTATCTTAAATTGCTTAACTACGCAACCTTGCTTAGTATGAAAAAAATTGATATCTTACTTAGGTAACACTACTATTCTAACATTATTATATCTAATATTTTTAATGTTAACTTTTTTTAATTTACGTGTACATCACATTCTTATTGGAACATAATTAGCTTTACATTTTTTTCTTCATAAATATTTTTCATTCTAAAGGAAGTTCTCAAATAGAAGTAACACATATAAAACTATTCGCGATAGTTAATATAACATTATGGTAGCTCAACCTGCAAAAGATGCCTGTCTAATTGCACGTATTATATGTTTTTTAGATCGCTAATGTCAAACGTTATTATAGAAATATACAACCTATAGCCACAACAACATAATACTCTACTTAATATTATCTTCACGTCATCAATTCAGCGTCGTTTGCATTTAAATTGTGAAATGCTTTCACCCATCTGACTTACAAAATGTAATGAAATCACACACATGGGTTTGTACGAGTACATCCATGTACGTCGATTTAGTTGCGTAACATGCTTTAGCAATTGAATTTCATATATATTTTTTTTCTAAATTCACAACATTTTAACATGTCCGTTGTCACCTCCACGACGATATTCTTCTCCATGTTGCAGCTTATGATTTATTGTATTTCTAATATTATAGGTATACTTTATCGTTATAGTTTATAAGGCTAAGTTCTCTTCGGATCTAAGGGTAGGTACTAGGTAATCAATTCCGAAAAGCCATTAATTTGGCGATTTAATCCTAATTGCGGCATACTACTGAATACGTAACACAATCCACTATCGTGAATTAAATTTGCAAATAAAACACAATTACCTCGATTGTTTAATAACCAATTTCGTAATCAATACGTGGAGACATTATTTATTCCACACGCGTTACCATTATTATGTAAACCTTCGTCATTATTTACTTATTTAATTTTAAAAGTATATTTAGTTAATTATGTCAATTCCATTAAAATTTATTCATACTTATGTACGTTTCCGTGTTTTTAGTATTTGTAGGTTGACACTAGAAGTAATGTGATATTTATATGCATTTTTTTATTTTTCTGGTCTAGTGATATACCTTTTAATTCAGATTTGAAAAAGTGAAACCTTTCAAATCCACATATAATAACAGTAGTATATAGGTCGATATTCAGCGATTTCGAATGGATTTTTCTTTAAATGTCACGTCATAAACGTATAGGTAAGTATAACACGCCTCGCGTTAGCGTTATAACATCACATTACAGTATAAGCTTTTAAGTCCCCCTTTTTAAAAATATTAGGAGTATTATGTTATAGTATTGTAAGCAAAAGCCATTTTTTTTGTTAATAAACGATAATGTGGTACATATTTAAATATAATTAAACTAAAATTATTAATTTCTCCTTGATAATTTTCAACTAAATTTATTAATATTTATTATTTTTTATTTAATCTTTTTTTCGGAACATAACCTTAGTTTTCTTCAAGAATTTGGCTTGCATTGGAATTTTACAACCAACGTCATTTGCGTTATTATGTACGTTTTATGTGCCATTAAATTTAGTGGAAATGAAATTCCGCCGTTACTAAGCAAAAAACATAGAACAGTATATTGACCTACATGTCCTAACAGTGTATGAACATCATAGTAACATTACTTATAATTTCTAAAAAACCAAAAACCAATTTCTACTTTACTTTGCCATTACCGAGCTGTCAATATAAATGTATTTTATTAGGTATCGTACAACACTTGATTCACTGTCCCAATACCGTGCGCCGTCACATTTGCTCTGACACCCCCTGCGATGTATTACACTCCGCGTAATTAAATTCTGGGGTGCGATGCGGATCGTGGCGATGAAATGTCCGGGACTGGTACGAGGACGCCTGCAACGTGCACAGTGCTAAATGTAGTCTGCATTATTGCGGTATAAATCCAAGAGTGGAATTTCTACTATATTATGTTACGGGCCAATAATGGCTAGCTTTTATCTAATATGGCCGAGGGAAGTTTTAGTGTGCTAGTGGTATATGTTTAGATTGTTTGAATGGTGTAATATTTATATCTCTGTGCCTATATAATATCGTGTTATAGAAATAAGTTTATAATGTATCTTACGATGAATATTAATATATCTTACGTCATGAATAAGTTAATAATAAACTTATTCATGACGTAAGATATATTAATATTCGTTTTGGAATAAGATCGTTCATAGTAAATATAATATAACTTAAAGTTTAAAAATTATCCTTTTTAGGGTTTCTCAAATAATAAAAACGGCACCCTTTATGGATCACTTTGATATTTATCAGTCGAGATCGCGTGGAGGTATAGAGTTGAAATTATTGATCTACAAATACAATCCTGAAATGGGTACGGAACCCTTGGTGGACGAATCTGACTCGCACTTCACACTTTATTTAACAAAAAATAAATGATTAATGTCAACCAAATTTTGCTTTTTGTTTATAAATATTAAAAAGGAAGGAAGCAAACGGATTACACTTTTATATTAATAAATGAATGGTAATAAATTAATATAGAGTAAATAAAGGTTAGTATATCGTAAATAATAATATAGAGTAAAAACACGTATCCTTAACCAGGTTACTATTGAAAACGAGATAAAATAGCTTGCTTGCACAAAACAAGAAAAAAACCGCGACCTCGCTTTAAAGTGTAATGACGCCATTCATTTAAAGTGAACTTAGTTCTATAAAGTTGGCAAAGTAACTAAAACTTGTGACGCCACTAACTTTAGAGGCGTTAACGTTCATTTTATAAGATTTTTATCTAAAGTGCAAAGTACGATGCTTAGCCCTAATTAGTATTGCGCAACCTGTTAACCACAGATATTTTTATTTTTATTTTATCATAAGAAGTATATAAACATCAGCATTATTGAAACATAAAAGATTTTTTTTATTGTATACAATACAATGAGTTTTCGCTCCAATAACCAAACTACATTTTTTTATGCTATGAAAACGTCAACTGCTATGAAACAACTATATCAACTACGCGAATAACGACACTACTAGAGGATTTGTAACAAGTTCTGTTTGGCTGACGCCTGCAGAGGAACTAAACGTGCAACATCCTGAGCAAGTTCATTGTCCGTGGTTCTATTCAGTGAGCTCAAACCGACCGCACATTGCGGCCTGATAAAGTTGTCACCGTCGTCGGTGCTGACACCTTGCTATCTGTGTCATGACTCACGAGCTATGGCCGGAAAATCTGTGCCGTAACACAAAAAAAATATACGCTCCGTTGACTACGTCCAGTCAACTTTGAGATATTCTGCGTCCTATTGTTCTGGTAACGGTTTGAATGTTGTCGATATAGCACGAATTCATCGCTTTATTGCCATTGCATGGTTGACCGCAAATTGCGGTGTGATGGGAGTTATCATCGTTTGCTGAAGTTGACACCTGTAATGAGTGTTGGGGTGAATAAGGACGGACGTTTGTTGTGGATCTGAAAAGCTTAAAGTTAAAATCATATGGATAGTGCCTGACAGTAAAAGTGGATGCAAGTTTTAACGGTTGAAAATTAAATTTATTCTGTGGTTTATAATAAGATTAAATTTATATATAAAATTTCAAATAATCAGATTTATTTAGGTACTATCAGATAATTTGTATTGTGGCGGATGAACTTATTCTAAACTAATGTTAATAAAGTATTATTTATATATCTAAAAAAAGTAATGCAGTTTATAAATATTGTACTTGACTTTTGTGCATTCATTTATTTGTTGAGATCTCGTCATATAATGTTGGCATGTGTCGCAGTTTAATTATGATGTGAATGTCAAATCAAGAAGTCTTGGCACTATTTTGTCATTATAACATTAAATATTACAATTCTATTTTAAAATGTATAGTTATAAAACTTTTACATTTCAGATGTGTAAAAGTATTTTTTTACCTAAAGAGAAGAAGATGCTTTCAAGATACTATCTTGACATTGAAGAGCAAACTTCTCAAGTTATATTATATACAGCAATCTTTGTTACGCGGTACAAAAGCAAAACATTTAGTTACACGCCACAAACTTTGCACATGCCTCGTAGTAACTTTGTACAAGCTGCATGTATTAAGTAGATATACTGTTAAGTAAATGTTATCTGCGAGTACTATTCTGCAATCTCACGAGCTTAAATAGAGTTGGCGACATCTATAAATGCTGTCAGAGAACTCCACTATTAAAACTCACCGCGAAGAATTTAATGAAACTACTCGTAAACTACAGTATAGTAGATAGGCTATTGTTTAACATTATGTATTGTCCTAGCCAGAAACATTATATCGTTTTACAAAAGTCCAGGGTTCGATATTATAAGCTCGTATTAAGCCGCTTGTCCCCTTTCGTTCGGACTAACACAAAAATGTGGTTACTTCACCACATTTTCCTGCAACTCAAATCATAAATGAATAGAATATCCTTTATGTACCGTTCCGCCCTTCGAGTCTCGATGGCGTCGCGCGTACAAAACGCGCTGAAGTTTCTGAAGCCTCTCTCGCTACTTGCTATGAGTCGCTTTATATACTTTATAATATAAAGCTCTATAAATAACTTGAACAAATATGCTTTTAAGCTATTTATGTTTTAATAAAGGTGATCTA
This sequence comes from Heliconius hewitsoni, assembly GCA_018230445.1. Lineage (NCBI taxonomy): Eukaryota > Metazoa > Arthropoda > Insecta > Lepidoptera > Nymphalidae > Heliconius > Heliconius hewitsoni. The sequence continues at coordinate 2,697 of DWAN01006528.1, read as the reverse complement.
TATACGCTTAAAGGACAGAGGCGGCAGAACTATTTATATTGAGTTTGCCAACTCGTCTACGAATATACTATATTTAAAGATATTTCTAAAATAAATTGAACTTTATTTATTAAATATATGCTTTAACATTTGTATAATTTAAATATAAATATGTAATTAAAATTAGACGACATAATTATATGACACTTTTTTTTTACTGATTAGTTCGATTTTGATAATTTATTTTTATTGGATAGCGTACCTTTGGTATAGACTTAAAATTTGTGAGTTTTAAATATAATATTTAAATATTTGTCTCATGTCCGGTGTCGAGGCAAAGCGTGACGTTGAGTTCCGCCAGTTAACACACAATGTCTCCCGATTCGACTGGAAATGAGGAACGGAATGTCTTAACAATAGGTTCCCTATGCCTGCTCTGTTGTGCGCGGGATACAGCGTAAAGCTGATTTATTTGATTTGATTTATTTTTTGTGATTTTCATTTTTTTTGTCTTTCTTTCAATTTCTTTTCTCTCTTTCAAATTTCTTTCTTTCAATTGCTTACGTAATACTTGAACGGCCCCCTACGCATAAAATCACACAGAATGTTACTAGGTATTTTGTCAGTTATTATTTTTGTATTAGCTTAGGAATTTTTCAACACGAAACATACGTTTACATTATTGTAGTCAGTAGCTATGGCAACTAACACGTGCCGGTTTAAATTAGCGCTTTATCACTGCATACGTGAAAGTGATCTAAGATAACTCATTTGCGATTTAATGTATTTACACCAAGGAGGTCAGGCGAGGTCGAGCTAGGAATCTTGCAGGCCGCAACCACTTTGTGTTTTAGACCTTATTTATAATTGTATTATTTTTTGTTGAAGTGATAAATTAAAAACTACTGATGGTAAAAGTAAAAGTCCAAATTCTAATACTTATTTTTATTATATTAATATTTTGGAAAAGGAATTCTATTATATTATTTGTACACGTCATTATCACTTAAATAGGTATAATACGCCTTAAATTTATATATAATTTTTCTATTTCTATTTTTCTTTCTATTTTTTATATTTTAACATATATACATTTTTCTTCGTGAGATTACGTGAAAAATGTAGTAAAACAATAAAATTACCTTTTGCCTGCTATACAAACTTAATGTCGTAGATCAATATTAAATTGGGTGCGCAGCGGAGCACGTTACTTGACCCTGGCACAATGTGACCTTCTGGAATAAAGTCAATTACCTCGGTGTGAAATATGAAAGAATAATCCTTTAAAAGCCCTGTCATCGTGTTTGACCCGACTTTTTAACAATATTTTTTAACAGTCTGAATTTAATTTTTTATAACAATCGGTGCCGATTTAAACATTTTTCCATACAAACGTTCAACCCCTATTTCATCCCTTTAGAGTTAAAATTTTTCCCTAAAAGATATTATGAAAATAAACATCTGTCCAAATTTCACGTTTCTACGCACAGCGGTTACAGCTCTGCGTGCTTCTTACCTCAGTCAGTCAGGTTCCTGTTCCTGTTCTTTTATGTATATAGATAGATGTACGTACATAGGTTTTATATCATTTTAAATAAATGACTGAATGCTACAGTTTATTATGCCTTTAATCCGCTTATTCTGTGTGATGTTATTGTTCTCGAACAGATTTACTTGATAATACCACTTGTACTCAAATATAATATATTTGTCATATTTTTTGCTCCTCATTACAATATATTGGTTTTTTGCAATCGCACCCAGCAACAATATTTAGCGGTAATTGATATTCAATCTTTACTTTTTTTATTAATTCTATGTATTAATTAACTTAAACAAATTTATTAATCGCATAGGTAATGTGATTTCAAATTTTTATATATATTTTCAACTTATAGATGCATTTAAATTTTAAATAATAGTTACAAAAAAATCAATTAAATACTTCAATATATTTTCTAAATATATTAAATTAGTTAAGGTTATAAAACAGTAAAAAAGCAGTAAAAATGTCTTTTTAGTCAATATGTTCCTTAGGAAAATGTCTTAAAATCTCATAAGAGTAGTCTATGATTTGCCTCATAAATTTTTTTGGATGCGGAAACTCAAAAAGGCAGTTTATCATCTACCATATAAAATATGTGGGTTGTGGTAACTGAAAAGGCAGTCTATCATCTGCCACAGATACACGATGGTTTCTCCTTGCACTTTAACCTATGTAAGTACTAAAACACGTGTTTTACTAAGTAGTAAAACTCAGTGATAGCAAGTAGGACTTGCTGATTGATGATTGAATGATGCGTGAAGACTATGAATTGTCAGAAGTATTCGCGTCAACCATTACGGTAGGAGCGCCTCCAGGTGTCAAGAGTACACAAGCTGTAAACCATAGACAATATTGGTAAATTTGTATTGCCATATACTAAAATCACGGACGTGTTTTATCCAACATAACAATTGTTTTGTTGTAATGCAAAACAGATAATTTTTCCCGTAAGATGCAAAAAATATTAAAATCCAATTTACAATGACAATGGTAGACTTTTCCTTATTTTCTAGGTATACAGTATAACAGGTATACCGTTATATAAGTATATTATTGTTAATAATAATCATTTTTAGAATTAAGACACCAAACCATAATATATAAATGTTACTACTTGTTTCTGATTTTTGAACGAGATGAAGAAAGGACGGAATGCAAGATCAGTGTAAATG
>DWAN01006527.1:0-10400 GCA_018230445.1 Heliconius hewitsoni | reverse complement strand
ACAACCAGTCGGTTTTACAGTCACACTTTGTGCCACTGCGCCACGACCGGCCTCGGTTTGAAATTAATAATTCTTAGTTAACGAAATCAATTTCATATAATATATACCAAAACGGTAGGATTCATGCTTACATTAACTAAGAAGTTAGATCTTTTTTTTACTGCAAGAAAATACAGTCCCAGAATTAGGTCTAATATGCAAATATTGATTTAATTTTATTTGATATCAATTTCATCTTGATTCATCCGTCCTTGAGAATAAAAATCAAAATAGAGAAATAGACAAATAGAGTGACAATATGATATTAAAGAATTTCGTTTTTTCTTTTGAGATAAGGTACTCTAAAAACTCACGTGGAACGCTGAAACAGTCAGAGCCTAATATAAAACATTTTCTTTGTGCGTGACATATTTTATGGGCTACATACATACAGCTCCATACACACGTAACCCCCAAACATTTACTCAGTTATGTTGACACGTTCACTTACAATTCGTTGAGTAAATTGCGACTACAAATTTAAACAATCAGGCCAACCAAAATGTATGAATATTTGAATACGAAAAATATAAAAAGAATAGTTTTGCTAAATATTAGACGTCGGTACTATTATAAATAACTTGCGACCTAAATGCTTTCGTCCATTGATATATATACGCTATATTATTGTGAAGTTTCACCTAAATCAGTTCAGTAGTTTTAGCGTAAAAGTTGAAAAAGACATCCATCCACACAAACTTTCTCATTTTTATTTTTTTGTTTCCCATTTGGCGTCGAATTCTGGAGGCATTAAGTGTTAAGTGGTGGAACTCAACGCCACGCCTCGCCACGGCACCACAACAGTTCAGCCAAACTATAAGAAACAATTGAATGCGTCCATAATTCCTCTCATCCTTTCTCACACTCGTTGAGGATGGTAAGGATTTTTCATTGATATTAAAAAAGAAGATCTGGAATATCGGATGAATACTTTATTTTATATCTTTTTTATTATAATTTTATTTAATTTTTAAAAAATAATGAAATTATTTCTTATAGATTTCTATAACTATGATACCTACTCGTATGTCGTCTTAGGGGAAAATAATCAACGTGTCAGGTGTTAAAAGTAAAGATCCCGAAAATGTGGTGAATAACTATAACAGTTTAGCTAAACAATAAACAATTTTTATTTAATGAAATGTCAAATGCGATGAGTCATACCGACACATAAAAAAATACTATAACAGAACTGTATTTAATGCGCGCACTCATGTGAATAATAGTAGTTTTTGTGTCACCAAAAACAGGTCAGGATTTCCAAAGTTACGTTGTAAAGTTTCACCTCTTTTTTTAAATTTGCGGTCTTTCACCCAGACCATCTAACCACAGGTGACTTAATACGTATTTTTTAACCATTTTATATATTTACTCTAAAAAAAAATTAATTTATAGCAAAATTGCAAGAGATAATGAGCCAAGGTATGAAGGTGTTCGCAAGACGCAGGATGATGTCGCCAGATTTTCCCGCGAAGACTGTGTTTTAATGTCAAGTAATACTATTTTTTAAATGCATAGTTATTTTCTTTGTCCGTCTGTGTTTTTATAGGACTTTCATTATCCGATAAAAGAGGTAATTCGAAGTAACATAGATTTTTCATCTCAAAATTTGTTCTCAGGATAGGGACTCATGTGTAAAACATGCGTTTGTCGTGCGCGCGTGCGAATCTAAGGAAAAAAAAAGAATAAGAAATTGACGTCTTATTTAAAATAAAGCTTCAAACACTTTAATGTAAATTAAGCAGTTAAATTTCAAAGACGCCTTAAAGTTATTTTAGATCAGTCAGCAATATTTTAAAGAACCGTTTATAAGATAATATGAATAAGAAAATAAAACAATAATGAATAATTTGTATAAAAATAATTAAAAAAAACATATTTAGGACAGTCGTGGAGCAGCGGCACGAAGTGTGACTGTAAAACCGACTGGTTGTTGGTTCGATCCCCACTCGAGGAGATGAACTATTTACTTAAATTTATATTCCTATTTCTTCGCTCTGGTGTAGAGGCAAAGCGTGGCGTTGAGTTCTGCCACGCAATGCCTCTAGAATTCGGCAGAAGGTGGGGAACGGAGCGTCTTAACACTAGGTTCCCTCTGCCTACCCTGCTGTGCGCGGGATATAGCGTGAGGCTGATTTTTTTTAAATTTTATATTTATTTTTTTCATTTGACCTTGTTAGTTAAAAACGGAGTCAACGTTTAAAAGTCAAAGGATATTAACATTTAAAAAAATCATTTAATATTCAGCTATTTTTTATACTAAAATTGGCTTACGTTTGATGATATTGAGCCCGATGAACGTTGATGCGGTTTATGGTGACGCACGCTTGCTATTTGGTAAGTTGTCTTGCTATTTATTAAAATAACTAAGTATTCATTCTGTTCTTGAAGCCCCCTATATTTTATCTTTAAAAACACAAACATTGAACCCTATTCTCCCGCTGTGTGAATGTAGAATGTAGTAACAAGGCGTTTCGTTTCGTTAGGAATTTCCATCAAGTACGGATGTTCTGAAGTTGTATTCCTAGAGATTTTATAGTAAAAAGAGGGAATTAGATTATGCCATTTCCAAGTTACACTGTCTGAAATATGCATTAACAAACATTCAACGAGGCAACCCTCTATCGGTGGCTAAAGTACTGCAACTGAGTCCAAACAAATAGACCAACGAGGGTCTTAGATTTGATTAATCTTCTGGCTCGTCTCTCAATCGATTCCAATGCTTGTAATTGGTACTTGGCAGGGCCATCCGTGATGGCAGTATTCCATACACGGTGTTATGGTGTTATTTCTTTATACGGTGTGACAAGATGTTGAGGTGTAAAATACTGTCGCCACTGGCAGAGGATGCCAAGTTTCCTGGCAGCCAATTCAGCTTTGGATTCAACTAAAGTTAGAAGTTAGTCAGTTAGTTATCCTTAAATTAACAGTAAAATCAATGTATACATATTTTTCATAAAATTTTGAATTATATAAGCGGCCTCTCAAATCCCACATCGGTCGGTAAAGTAACATAAAATCCACTTCGATGGTAAAATGTTAAGTAAAGTATGGTTAATTCATGATTTTAAATTATTTTTCCGAATATCTTGCATTCTCAAAGTTTGTTAAAGATAACGGTATCAGTAATTACGTTAGATAATTTTCGTTGTATTTAAGAAAAAAAAATCGCAGTATGATTTCAACACCACACTTTCTAATCAGTAACAGTGAAATACGAAGAGAAAGTAGCTTAACATTGCATTTCATCACATATACATTTAATAATTAGCCTTTGTATTAGAGAGAGCTAAGGGAAGTAACCATGACATTTGATCTAAACAAATTGTTTTCAACTTCACTGTGATGTCGTCATCTTTGTTCCATGATCCAATTATCAAATACTATAAAATTTTATTGAAGCGAAATTAATTTGGATATACATATTTTCCCTGAGGAGGACAGAACTCTTAGCCGTCGCGATTACAGTCAAACACTGTGCCCAGTGTACCCTGTTTCTCTGAACTTTAAATTTTAATTATTAAATATGCATTATGCCAAGCCAATGAACCTAAATATAAAATGCATGAGTACCAGCCAGAGGGTGCGAGGACGAGGCGAAAGAGATATGCAGAGATATTAGCGCTTGGCGCTCCGTTCTCTGTGGCTACCTTGCTAGGGATACAGATTGAAGATTAAAAAAATCATGTAAAACAATTTACTTACAAGGCCTTTTGTAATGTGTATGAATTATACAGAATTAAACTGAAGTCGAGCTATCTTTATTATATCATATACATAAATAAATATATTATATATTTTCAAATTATAATTTTACTTTGAATACGAGTTTAGCAAAAAAATAAGGTGATGAGAAAAACTCTTATTGTTATTTATTACGCTATTTAATTTACAAAATATTAAATTTCAATTATAACTAATTAGGTCGCTCTGATAATCTGATCCGAGCTCCAAAGAACGTATTTGTAATCTGGACTCATTTGTATGTAATCGACTAGAGGAACTGTGCTTTAAATAAAGATAGATCACGCTAAAAATAACAAAAAATAATATTATAACTAATAAAACAATAATTAATATAGAAAAAAATGAGTGTTCTGATGTTTCAATAACCCCTGATTTACTGTCCAACTGTCCATTTGCAGAACTGTTATTATCTCCACATTTTATTCCATAAACGTTATCCTCGTGATAAATTTTGTCTGTGGAAGTGATTTCTACCGCATGAAACGCTAAGGTCATATTTATTTTACCTATATTACGAACTATTTCCTTACATGATAATGGGTTACCACCTATACTTACAGAACTTAATTTAGGTGCTACATTAAGTAATCTCTCAATGTCTAGTACTTTTATATAATTAAAATCTAATATAAGCTTCTTTAATTCCAAACACTCGTGAAAAATATCAACGTCCAGCGCATGTATTTTATTTTTTGATATATCAATTACTTCCGTTTTATGTAAGCCTTTAAGGCTACCATATCTTAAACTTTTCAAACTATTAAAAGATATATTAAGAAATTTTAATATTTTTATATTTTGAAACGTACCTGGTAGAAGTTCGGATATATTATTTTTACTAATATCTAAGAATTGTAATAGATCCATATCTTGTAAAAATGAATTATCGATTTTATTTAACTTATTATTGCTCATGTCTAAATTAATTAATTCTTTGAAATAGCTCAAATTTATATTAGAAATTTCATTATCTGACAAATTTAAATCTGTTAAATCTACAAGTCTATTTGTAAAATTATTATTAAACGATTTTAATCTATTCTGAGAAATACGCAATACCCTAAGACCTGTCATACTTTTGAATGAAGTTTCTGAAATATTACGCAGCTTGTTCGAAGACAAATCCAAATATATAACACTAGACATGTTCAGATTAGGAAGAATTTCTAAAATATTATTATTTATATAAAGAGCCTTCAATTTTTCTAACCTACTATTAAGTTCAATTTTCTTTAATTTATTGTGTGAAATATCCAAAGAATAAATATTATTAGTATCTATAAAATTATTGGTTGCTATATCTGCTATTGCATTTCCAGATAGATTCATTCGTGCCAAAACTGGCAAATTTACAAATGCCCTGTCACCTATTTTGCTTATGTTTAAATTACTTAAGTCCAAATATCTTAAATATTGCGCTGGGCTTAGTGTGTTAGCTTCAACAACACCTGTTAGAGGATTACTAGTTATATTTAAAATTTGTAGATTTTGTAATGGCAAAGAATTTTGTTCAATGACTTTGATCTTATTCATAGATACATCTAACTTAATTAATTGCGTCTGATTAATAAACGCATGAGTATGTATTACAGAGAGTAAATTATTATTTAAATTTAATACTGTTAAGTTTTTCACTGAGTTGGATAAAAAATGTATATTACTAATGTTATTAAATGACAGATCGAGTATATTTAGGTTACTTAATATCCCAAAACTTGAATTTTCAACAACAGTTATAAAGTTATGACTTATATTCAACATATATAAAGTATTCATATTAGAAAAAGTACCATCTCTAATTACTGAAACTGTTTGATTACTTATAGTCAAGTTTCTTAATTTTTGTAATCCAATAAAAGTTTTATTATTAATTTCTCCTGTAATATTATTTTTTTCTAAGTTTATATATTCAAGAGCATTATGCTTAAATGCATCATCTTGTATTTTAGTTATGCAATTTTTTTCCAAGTCTAAATATCGTAATTTAACATTATTTATAAACATTATGCTTTCTATTATTGATTTTAACTGATTGTTTCTCAGATCTATAACTTCTAAATTAAATGCTTGATTGAAACAATTTGATTCCAGACTTTCTATAACATTGTTTGACATATTTATACGCACTAAAGATGTAAGACGATTTAAATCAATTCCTGATATTTCTGAAAGACTATTATATGACAAATCCAAATAATTTAATAGTTTTAAATTAATCAAACTCGCACTAAGATTCGATAACATATTATTTTGCAAGTACAGCTCGGTTAAATTATTATTATTCTTAAAAGTATCTTGCGATAATATCTTAATTTCATTGTACTCTAGATGTAATATTTTTAAATTATTCAAAAGGTTAAATGGCCCAATAGTTAAATTTTTAATATTATTGTACGACAAATCCAAATCTATAATCTTAGATTCTTTACCATCTGAAGCAAAGAAAGAATTAGCATAGAGTTCGTATATATGATTTCTAGATAAATTTATTTTTTCAACAAAAAGTAAATTTAAAAAAGCAGCATTACTTATAATGTTAATATTATTATTAGCTAGGTCTAACACTAAGGTCTTCTGGTAGTATCTGAAGCTACCATCGCTTATAATAGACCAGTTATTGTTGTAAGCTTTAATTTCTCGTACTCGTGAGTCAAAATTTGTAGGTCCGAAGAAAGCAGAAGTCAAATTTTGAGCGTTTGAACCTTTTATCACAAACTTCACATTAGGTTCATAATTGCAATCTGGGGAGTAGGCGCGTCCAGCGTATGTATCACAGATGACTGTATAGACGCATCCAGATATTCTGTTTTCTAAGAGACATTCATTTACTGAAGAAACGCTTGTCAAAGTTGATGAAATAATTGTCAGAACTGTAAATAAATAAACAAATTATGTATATATTATAATATGTATGATAAAATTTTAAGTTATTGCAGATATAATAATATATGGTTCTTAATTCTCCGTATTTTTTTACTTTATTTATATGGATGTAGAGAATTATATAATATGTACATTTGTACATACAATGCCACCGTAGTACAGTGAAAAATATCTATATCTAATATAATGTTTAAGTTATTTTCATTTCTTTAAAAAAAATTATTCTAGTCCACCAATTAATATACAGTAGGCATCACAAAATTGAGGTAGAAAGTTGACAATGCAATATTTCAACGTCATTTTATGCAATTACATTAAATATAAATAAACAAACAGACACACAACGGACGGCGTTGAGTTCCGCCTCCCAACAAAGTGTCTTAACACTAGGTTCCCATGTTTCCTTCTACAGCGTGAAGGTACAATTGAATTATAAATATAAATATTCCTTTAAATAGCATTTTAATCGGCTATCGTAGCATAATTTACTCAGACATCGGAGTTAATAAAAAAAATGATAAATTTAAGCTTACATAAAAATATTCTGTCCTCCATTTTATATTGTCATTTCCAATAACATAATTAATAATAATTACACTTTTTATCTTATTTTTAACTACAACACAGTTTTGTTTGACAGGACTTTGATAAATGATACATATAGGGCGACTATTATTAATATCGTTTTAGGAATCCGTGGAGTAATTGAAAATGAAAATTAAAAATTAAAAATAACATGTTATTATATTTCTGTATGAAACGACTGTGATAAATTGTACAATATTTTATTATTGTCTTATCTAATTGGCCTTAAGTTCATATTATAGTATAAGTAATTTGATGAGTTTATATTAATACAAAATCAAATCAAACTAGCTTCACGCTGTATTCCGCACACAGCCGAGTAGGCAAAGGGTACGGCAACCTAGTTTAAAGACACTCCGTTCCCCCACTGTCCCCCGAACTCTGGAGGCACTTCATGTTGAGTGGCGGAACTCAACGCTATATATTTATGCAATAATGCTTGTTAAGAATTTTAAATACATAATGTGATGGTTATAAATTTATAGATTATATTTAGCTTACACATAACGAGTATGCAAAGGGAACCTGGGGACCTAGTGTTGAATTCGAAGGGCATTGCATGTTGAGTGGCGGAACTCAACCCCGCGCTTTGAATCTTCGATGTTCGATGTTGTATTCCGTAACAAATATTATTTTAATAAGAGCTTAGTATTTCATATCCCTTTATAAGTTTTATATTTTTAAAATAAATATATTTTTTTAAGTACTGAATCAATTTATTAATTCATAATCACTTGGAGATTATTTATTCATTTTATACGAAGAAAAGATATAGAGTTTTTTTTATTTAATATATAAAAGATAGAGATTGAGTCGTGGCGCAGGGGCACAAAGTGTAGTGGGGTGCAATCCCCACTCGAGAAGATTAAATATTTATTTTAATTTATATTTTCATTTCTTCACTCTGGTACCGGGGAAAGTGCGGCGTTGAGCTCCGTCACTTACCACACAATGTCTCTAGAATTCGGTGGGAAGCGGAGTGTTTTAACACAGGATTACCGTAATCGGTAAAAATTAGCAAACGGTAGTGTCTTCATGGGAAACGGAGTGTCTTAACACTAGATCCTAAAGTTCCTCTTACCTACTGCTTTGTGCAGCGTGAAGCTAAAAAAATACTAATGCAAAATATAAAATAAAAGCCTTTTTTCCCAATATTTTCTGTATAAAACAAAAAACTAAAACAAATTAGTCTCCATATAACTATTGTTCTAAAAACGGAAACTTTTATCGTAGTATCCGCGTGATAATAACTCGAACAATGGGCAAGAAGTGGATAGTCAGTATAGATCATATTGTTTACCAATTATTTTTTTAACCGTTAAGTACCTACGTGAGGTCTGAGAGACCGCGCACGTTATATCGTTTTTTTTAAAAAAGGTATAAGTTACATAATTACAAAAAATGAGTGCATTGATTTTCAAGACTCTATTGCACATTTAAATGAAACTATTTTAACCGGATTAATCGCGTTTATTTAAGATTGTATATTTATACGTGCGCTGCAAGCAAACGTATTTTTTGCACGAACAGCATCTACCTGTCAACTTTCTTTTGAATTTATGTTGGCACGAACGATCAGGCTTTTGTGTCTTGAATTCTTCAGCGTCATCTTCATATGTTTCAGTCTGAACAGAACCAACTACTCCTTCCAAGCTCATTTTAAGTTCCAGAACAACTTTAGAATTCAAAATCTGCGCGTTATATGCTCTATAATACCAATTGTTGAGCCGATTTTTATAATAATACTTCTATCAGTTTGTCTTTCCACATACACCTTATATATAAGATGAGGAATTAGAGTCTACTAGGAACTAATATCCAAAATCCGGTAACGAATTGTCAAAGGTCATCTTCATCGGTTCTTTCACGTGTTCAGGTTGAGTTTGTGTTGTCTTTCTTCCTCTGCTGCGGACTAAAACCTTCGTAAATCGCAAGCCAGCTTTCAATCAGTTGCTCACCGGCTATGTGTTTGATTTCCACTCAACCGAATGAGTTATTTTAGTTTCTACTACTTCTCTTTATCTTGCTCCGCGGCTACAGCGTAAAACTGAAAAATATATTTTTTCAATGCAAGGTCAATGCAAAATTGTGTAAAATATTCAATTCTTGATTTTTCAATTTTAGAGACATTAGGTTGGAGGAAAACTAATCTAATATTAAAATATCTGTAGTTTTTTGGACAACATTTGGGTACATAATTATAATATCTATATGTTCAAATAGAAAGTAGAGAAATGTCATGAGGATCTCTTTTCTCAGACATTTTTTAATGTTTTTTTTAGTGTGAAAGTGGAATTATTTTTACGTTCCTCTTTGATATTGAAAGCAACGTACTCGTAGGCTAGGTTCAGAATACATAAAACAAACCTACGTGAGTTACATAATTTAGGATATCAAGGATTTACGACATCAATTGTCAACTTGTATGCGACATTGCATAAGATTTGTTATAATAAAAAGGAAAATATTATTACAGACCAATAACTATTTGATAGTACATTTATAGTTTATTCTTAGAATAATATGTTCGACATAATTTAATAAATCTTGACAAGATTAAATTTAATTTATAATCTTGCAATTGCAATTCTTTAAATTAAATTCCCATCTTGCAATTAAAAATTAAACTCGTCTATCAATTTGCGAATTAGTAGATGAAAATTAAAATTATCTTTGTAGGCCTGACTGGTGCACGAAATAAGCAAGAATAAATCATCATAACTAATTTATATTTATTTCTCATACATTAACTATTAAATTATTTTTTATTAAAAAATTAAATTTTATACCTTAAATGCCCAAGAATTATACTGACCAAGGTGGTCAGTATAATTCTGGGCTGACCGGCGATTTTTTAATTTAAATATATCAATTTTTAAGAGATTTTATTTAGCTTAAGTCGCCGTTATCATCGTAACTATTGATAAAAATTAACCGCTTTCCCGGTGACGCAACCCGATGGCAATGTAACATTATTTTGTGTTCAGTAATATTATATATCCAAGATTCCCACCACAAAAAAATGGCGATCTAGATATTTCCTAAGCCAACTTGGATTTTTTTAACAATAATTTATATTGACTATAATTAAATGAATAATAAAAGAAAATAAAAATTAAAGCGCAATGACGAGTTAACTCGTCACC
>DWAN01006526.1:0-10400 GCA_018230445.1 Heliconius hewitsoni | reverse complement strand
TATATATAAATGATAACTCGTCTCGGGAATGAAATGCTCGCTCCAGTCTGTTTCAAAGGCATCATTGTCACAGATAATTAAATATGTATTTGTATTAAATTGATTTAAAAAAAAAGTCCCGCTGAAAAAAAAAACGTTTGACGTTCAAAAAATTAAGCACATAACTTCTAATTTTAAATAATATTATTTAAATTTTTGTAGAATTGCATGTAGAATTTCGGAACTCAATGCTTTGCCTCGTTACCATAGCAACCACAACCTGTCACGTCTACAGTCGCGCCTTTGTCCCCCCAACCCACGACTGGCCTCATAATTTATTAATGTTTGTTTCACTTAAGCTAAGCACTTAAATAAATTATCTTATGTTATTTTTGACATTTTCCAGGAGGCGCGGGTTCGAATCTCGTTACGTTCAAATTTTTTATATGTTTTCTAACAAACGTATAAAATATTTCATTTTCTTTTCTAAGTGTGGATTAACATTTTAAAAAAAAAATTAAAATATTTAATAAATAGCATTCTCTCTTGCCAGATGATAATTGTAAGTAATTAGCTTCAGGTAGCGGAAATTTGTAAAAATCTCCATATAGAGTTGCTAACAACATATATAAGTTGTAACAAGCGTATAAAAATTTCGACGTAGCTTGATGAGAACGTATGGCTTAGTGTTCAGAGCACCTGGTCGGTTTCCAGAAGGCGTGAGTTCGAGTCCCGCTATGTTCAATTTTTTATACGTTTTCTAAAAAAATAAGTGTACCTATAAACACGACTGATTGTGGGTTCAATTCCCACTTGAGGAAATAAAAAAATATTTATTAAAATGTATAGTTTTATTTCTTCGCTTTGGTTTCGAGGCAATGCGTGGCGTTGAGTTCCGCCATTCAACGCGTAATGCCTGCAGAATTCAGTGGAAAGTAGTGGAAAGTGGGGAACGGAGCGTCTTAACACTGATTTCCCTCCGCCTACCCTGTGTCTGCGGTTTGTGGGATACAGCGTGAAGTTGATTTAATTTTATTTTTTTTAAATATTACAAGATTTTCGCGTTTTTATGGATCTTCATGGATCTATCCGTGACCACGAACTACTGCAAAATGTTGATAACGTTGGGTATCCAATATTTTTTTTATGAAACTCCTTAATCGATTAATCGTATATCTATTTAGTATTGGACATTTTTGAAACTTTTACAACTTCGATTCGACACGTCAGGTTTCCAAATATTTATAATACTAAATACGCAATTAATCCGATTAATTCATTTTCAATTTACAATAGTCACGAAGATCAAAGATTTCATTAATCTGTTTGTTAAAGAATTTCATTTAAAATACATGGAAACATTTCATTTAAAATACATGGAAACATAAGGGGAGTATGCCCATGATAAAGAAAAGCATTTCTTTATAGTAACGTAGTGTTCTTTGTTACAGTAACGTAGTGTAAATAAGAATAAATAAAAAAAAACTTGACTTCGATCATTTACCTTTATTTATAGATACTTTTATAAATTTTATAACAGCATCATGATATAAAACATAATTATTTTATCGTGATATAAAAATATTGTTAATTACAATACGCAGACTAGCTATTTATAAGATCAAATTTTCTTCAATTTTCTTAGTATTATCAGGCTCCATTTTTCTTATCACCAAACAAACTTTGCCAAATCGATCCTACCCAACCAGTTTGAGGTTCTCTGTAAATTATAAAAGTGAAATTATATCAATTGAGGCCCAAGCGGACGTGTGCTTGTAAACGCTACATGTTGTGGGTTCAATTCCCACCCGAGGAAATTAAAAATTTAATATTATAATTTCTTCGTTCAGGTAAAAATGCCAATGACGTTAAGTTCCGCCACTCAACACGCAATGCCTTCAGAATTCAGCGGAAAGTAGAGTACTTAAGTATCTTAATAGGAATGGAGTGTCTAAATATTAGGTTACCTTTAATGCCTGTCCTGCTTTGTGCGGGGAAAAGCGTAAAAAATTAAAAAAGAACGATAACTATTTTTTTAGGATTCCGAATCTTTTAAGGAAAAAAGGAACCCTTATAAGAACACTTTGTTGTTTGTCTGACTTTTTCTCTGTCCGCCTGTCTGTCAAGAGCCTTTATCTCTGGAACGCATGTAGATAATGAGTTGAAATTCAGACCATATACTAAGGTCTAAGGCCCCATGATTTCTTAAAAAAACGTTTTACTTTAAAAAGATATGGCCGTTTATACAGCAAAAAGCACGTATTTCTACACTATAAAGGGAATTAAAATTTAATGCTAGCTGCCAAATTTCATTATTCTAGATTAACCTAGATTTGGCAGCTAGTATCTACAAGTAGTATTAGTACTAGTTTAATAAAAAAAACGAAACACGTTTCGTGTTCAAATAAAAACGATGTTTTGTTAAATCCTAAGAAATAATAGCCTTAAATATATCATACGCACATTTCGACATTATAAATAATAATAATAATACTAATAATAATATATTTATTAAAATTAATAGGGTACTTCCGATAAATCTAGAATTATGAAATTTGGCAGCTGTCAACTACAGGTGTACTAATTCAGGGCTGAAAACTATATATTTATAGTTAAATCCTAAAAAAATAATAGCCGGAAGGGGGGCAAAATTTGGTATTAAAACCGCTAATTCAAGTGAGGTATCACATGAAAGGGCTCTGGCTAAGCTAAGACTGAATTTTAAAAAAAGTTTGAGACCTCCAATTTTTTACGGAACCCTTGGTGGACAAGCCCGACTCGCGTTTGTTCGGTTTCTTTAAAATGTTATATTGATATTTAAGTTTTTATAAATATTATACATCGTTTCAGATTGTTTTTTTGTTATACTTACTCTTTTTTACAGTTATACATTAAATTTATTTTCCTCACGTCTCCCCTACTGAGTCCCTCTCGTTGGCCGAGCGTGACGCCATTGATCTGCAATAAACAATATGATTGTAAGTAGGCTCGACGCATGAAAAAATGGCAAATTGAATTCAATATACACTCGCGTGCATCCAATTCGACTCACCTCTACAAAATGGATAAATGGTGTTTTCAAAAAATAAAAAAAATATTAGGCTTTAAAATTATACCACATTCTCAAATATCTGCGCAATATTTTTAAATTTATATGAATTCGAATTTCAAAGTAACAAAAATGAATTAGTGAAAAAAAAGGTTAATTAAAATTAAATGAAAACAAAATGTTACGAAAAAAATTTTAATATAAATAATTAGCGTTGAATCTCTGGCTTTAATAACCACTCTAAGATGGTACCTTATCGACCTGATAACCCTTACTACCAGATCTTGAGGGAGAGCTTATCATTGCTTTTCGTGCGCCTGTCTTTAGCTCTCAAATGCCCTGGATTTCCGGTCCGGACTCTGCGTTTCAGCTCATTCCACATGTGTTCAATAGGGTTGAGATCAGGGTTGGCGAGTGGTCAGTGGTGACCAGTCCATGGTCTCGTTACCAACTTCGAAACTTTCCAAAAAACGGACAAATGATTCGTACTGTATGGCAGCGGGTATTATCGTGCATAAGAAGAAAGTCATCTCCTATGAAGCCTTCTTAAGGAAAGACGTGATCAAGGATAAAAACAAGATCTATTTTTTCTTCCGCTGAAATGCCCGCCCACATCATACACGAACCACCGCCATAGGACACTGTTTTGGCAAAACAATATTGCAAAAATCGCTCGCCAGTAGACGAGCCCTTTTATTGTTGCCATGCAGATACATTCTGCACTCGTCAGTGAACAGGACTGATCGCCATTGTTCAGGCGTACAAAGGATGTGTTCGCGAGCAAATGCATGGCGAGCTTGTCGGTGAGCTGTGGTCAATTTGGGGCCTGTGGCAGGCCGTTTTGGAGTCATTTTTTAGCTATCTTCTCATCGTCCATTGACTGACAGCGACAGCGTCCTCGAACCTCTCTCAGCCGCTGCTGCACAGCAACACCGGTGAGACAATAAAACGGTTGTCTCTTTCAGAAGTACGCCGCAGCCGACTGGTATCTGGCCTACTAGAGTAACAATTTGTCTCTTGGAACCTTCTGTATATCTTGGATACAGGAGATTAGCTCAGATTTAGTCGACGAGCGACTTCTCGCAAGTGATTTTCGCAAGTTAAAGCCCTGTTGTACCAAAAGGATAATTTGGTCGACTTCGCTGGTCTTGTATTCATAGTGGCGGCGAATTGGTAATCGTATCTTGCGGAAAGTGTTCAGGTCAGCTTCTGATAAGCGACTGATAATAGTGAGTTTTTTTTTCTTTCAGATGAACTTTATTGCTGTTGACCTGGACTGGTCTTGACAGCGTCACCAGGCGGGAATAAGGGTGCGTTGCTTACGGGGGGTTGTATAGCGCAAATCGTTAGTACTGCACGAAGTAAATTTTACGCACTTTTATACCACGATATTTTTTAAAAAGGGATGATTGAAAAAATTAAAAAAATAAATGTGTTAATTTAAAGTTAAAATAATAGGCTTTCATAAAAAAAACACTTTATATATCATTTTAACATTTTTAAAGTAAAAACACACATTTTGACTATTTTGTATGGATGAGTCGATTAGGCTGTACGCAAGTGTATTACTAGTGGCAGCCTGCAACATATTTCCATACTACATATTTTGACTTAGTACTTGTTATTAATAAATTTTATCCGAAATTTCGAAACGTTGCTCGTATTGAGTATTAAGTTGGCGGAATACAACGCCACGATTTGTTTCATCGGAGGGAAAAAAGTAAAAAAATAAAAATAATTAAAGTAGAAATCGAACTGGACATCCATCCAGCCATCCCGTTCATAGTAAAAAAAATTTATTTGTCAGTAAAAATAAAAATATATTACCTTGGGTTCAATCGTTTTTCGTGAGTTCTTGGAGAAAGCATATTCAGAGTAGTGCATTACACTATTATAATCGTAGGAGACACCAAAATCATTGGAACGTTTTGTGTCTGCTTTTTTAAAGTTGTTCTCGGTACCTACAAAATATATTGAAATATAAAGAGACAGAGAGAAATTAGCCTATTCTTTACTTTTTGTTTAAGCGTGAATACTAACTATTTATTTTAGACATTAAGTGATGTTTCTGACAAAAATATAACGAAAAAATAAATAACTCACCGCTCTTTATATTATTGTAGTATATTCTTATATGATCGTCTCTATCAGGACGACTTTGTTCATGCATGAAACCAATTGCGTGTAAAAGTTCGTGAAGGGCAGTGCCTTTTTTACTCACACAACCAGGTGCCTGCAGGTTAACTTCTTGACGACCACCTAACAAATATAATACAAAATCATCTATATTGTTTGGATATCTTAAAAAATTCTTCGCACTTTTCTGAATCGCTGTATTTACTTACATATTACATACTTAAAGGTTCCGTACCTCAAAAGAATAAACGGAACCCTTATAGAATCACTTTGTTGTCCGTCTGTCTGTATGTCTGTCCGTCTATCATCTAATGTCAAAACTATTAATCTCGAGATCGCGTAAAATGGATCAAATATTCAAGTCTACAGGAAGCACAGAAAGAACCTTCTAAGTCAACGCAATTAAAAGATATGATCGTTTATGTATAGTTTTGCTGCATTTTGTTTGAAATTCTGAACTGAAAGTGAACCTACAATATTGTAATTTAGCTAGAAGTAAAAACTTACAAATCAGGAAAAAAAAACTGAAGAAAATAAATTTATAAGTGATATCATTGAAAAAAAGTCATAATAAACTTATATCTGTAGTTTATTTTATACAAAATGTCACGTTCTCATTTAACTATAATCACGAAATTGGTACGTAATAATCGAAGGGTAAGACTGATTCACATTTGACCGCTTTTTCCAACGTGAAGGAATTCAGTGCCTACTAGTAGATATATTATAAAATATAAATAGATCGATAGAAAAGGAGATTGAAAAATATAGCATCAAATCTTTATATTTATTAGATACTAGCGGCCCGCTCGCGGTTTCTCCCGTTGAATTACATGATTATTGATTTAATAAACAGAATTGACTGACAACTATAATGACAGCTAATATGATTTTTTTACTACATTATTGTAACTTCTATAAGGGTGTTTGATTGTTTTGAATTAAAAAATACGACCAATGTTGATACTTGATATTTATAATAATTTACTTTGAGCAAGGATACATAAATCGAATTATTTATTATACGTTTATATTTTTGTAACATTATATTTTTTTACCTATATTATGTATGTCTTATAATTATTTTAAAACTCTGTTAAATATTAATTATAATAAATATATAATAATATAAAATAATAAATAATAATTCAATTTACTACTTCAGAAACAGCCTTAAATGTAAAATTATTGATTTGGATAAGGATTCATAACATTCTTTTTAAATAACTGTAATGCTTGCATATTAAATCCTGTACAGTTTCTAAATTAGTTACATTTATTATTAGCTAAATGTACAATTGGTAAATATGTTGGTGAATTTTTAGGCATTTTTATATAGATTTATTTCAAAACGAACGAGCCGAAGAATCTATGTATTTACTTAATATTTATTTAAAGATCAAGTCGTTCTTTATCTCTATCTTGATGAATTGTGACTTAAATTTAACTGTTATGTTACCTTAACCAACAATTCAATTTTGTTTACTTTATTGTTCGTACTATAAACAATTGTGCTTTAATAATATTTTTTTTATCAACAATCATATAACCAAGACCTTTTGTATGTTATTCTTTAGCTCAGATTCTTACCCGCGCGACTAAGAAAATGATGCTTTATGCACAGCGCCATCTATTGGGTTTAAAGTTAAACTGTAACTGTTCGAACAGTAAAAAAATGCTGTTTTATGTTAAATTTCACTTAAAATTTAATTATATTAATTGAAAAGGTTTTACTAAATACATATTATACAGTTATAATATAGATTTATTACAAACATTTATACATTTATTATAAGTATAGATATAGATTGCTATATAATTTTTGCAAGCAAACTATGCCTTGAGTTTATCCAAATGAGGATAACTCGTATTTTTAATGAAGCTATTTTTAGTTTAAGTAAAACGGTTTAGAAACTTTGAAAATTACTAAATGTACAAACAAAATATTTTTACTGATTTATTATAGATATCAGTGTAACCGAAATTGTTTTATTGTGGTAGTTAAAATAAGCTTCACGCTGTATCCCGCACACAGCAGGGTAGGCAGAGGGAATCTAGGGTTAAGTTCGCCTAACACGTTCTATGCCCGAGATCACTCAGACCACAGGCATAGTGGTTTATATCGAAACGATTAACGTAGTTCAATCTAGCCTATAGCT
The DNA here is from genome assembly GCA_018230445.1 of Heliconius hewitsoni. NCBI lineage: Eukaryota > Metazoa > Arthropoda > Insecta > Lepidoptera > Nymphalidae > Heliconius > Heliconius hewitsoni. Next base: position 3,077 of record DWAN01006526.1, on the reverse strand, counting down.
TTATATATAAAAAGAATAAAACTTCAAAACAAATTCAAATTATTTTCTGAAACTAGTGGGTACAACCAAACCAACTGTACAGCTTTATAATGTTAGTATTGAAGTAAAGATATAAATTAGAAAGATATATTTTTTTAATTAAATAGAAATAGAAACTTACCGAGTTTTCCAACGCTTGACCAGCAACCAGTGTTAGAACTGGTAATGACAATGTAGTCTTGTTGTCCGTTATAGGGGACAAAACGTAGACAAGTCAATCTATGGTAATCAGCTATTGCCTTCATTATCGTATCTCTCTGATCTTGCTCTAAAATAAGATAAATTCAATACTTTGATCAAATGAAAATAATATTTTAACTTAAAATTATGGAGCATAATAAAATGTGCTGTCAGTAATAAGAAGATTCATTAAAATATCTATTTCCTACTATTATACTTATGTTAAACATTAGCTATACTTACTGAATTTTGAGTCTATAAGATAAGGTATGATTCCTTTGGGCCACCGAGCGGCCTGATCGCGTATGCCATTACGACCGTATTGTGGTATCAATATATCACCCTCAGCATAACTTCCCATTTCTTCTGGATTCATCAAAGATGACTCTGTCCACGTGGCTAATGCATCCCCTACAATAAAGTTTTACAAATTTTGATGTCTTTTTAGAAAAAGAAATGAATGTCTGTTATTAGATTATAATATATATTATTTATTGCATGTAATAAAGCATGGAAGAAAAAGTAAAATTGTAAAGATAGTTTACAATGGCGGGCTTGTCTCTAAAAGAAATCTCTTCTAAAAGAAATGGCCCATGACCGCCTTGAGCGTAAGGGAGTGAGAAGCACGTTGAAACGGAAACGCAGGTAAGCAGGAAAATTCTGGTTGTTAAAATTTTTAAAAAAGAATGTAAGTATGTGCATGTCACAAGGAGTCAGTTAAAAAGAGCTCGAAATTGAGAAATATGGTCATAATTACGTAACCCATAAATAAAGCATATATCCAGATTTTGTAGTACCTCCTCTGTCACAAACAAATAGCACACGTTAGCATAGTCGAGATTTGGAAGGAGAAGACATTGCGCTAGCATAATTTTGGTTTTATGAGGAAGGAAATATTGGAGACGCCTTAGAGAGCGATAAGAGAAGTGAGTGCGTTATATATTATTCCGTTTGAATAATAATCGTTTCATATTTTTTTACTACATCGCAAAGTCAGGCAGAGTGCCAAAACAATTCGGTCTCAATTTTCTTCATAGCACATTGAGTAACGGAATTGAATCAATCCTTCCACAGCGCAGAAATGAAACAAGTTTAAATATAATGATTTCCCCGAATAAGGATCGAGTCCACAGCCATCAGGTTTGAAGTGAGATGTTGTCTACTTTACAATGACATTCTCTATTTTATAATGTTCGTAGATGTGATTATAAAAAAACGTTTTCTTTCGTTTAAATATCTGAATTAACTGACATTGATAATAATTCTTACCACTTTCGTTTCTCGGAATTCCAAAAGCTTGTGGTTCTAAGCCCGAGAGATCGATATCACCCTCATCTATCATATTATCTATTTCGTTTGTTATCACTACAGCATCGTCATCTTCAACAGGTAAACAAAAGTAACCAGAAACAAACATCAAATACAAATATGTTTTTAGAAAATTCATTTTTTGCAATAGCTCAGTATATGTTTTTTCAATAAGAAAATTGTACGTTCAAGCAAATTGAAGTTACGAAACAGTATGGCTAAGAATTAAAAATGTGTTCTCTTTATATAAATTAGTGCAAAGTTCGTTACACTTCTCTGATAAAGGATGTTGTTACACGAATTTTGATAATGAAGGCCTTGGATTGTGTTTTTATGTGTTTTAGTGGGCTGATAATCGTGATATTGTTTCCTTTGCTTCCGGGCGGATGATTAAACAAACAAAATGCTAAATATCTTTAAATAGTTTCGGATCTGGATAAGAATACGAATAAAAAAAGATCGATATATTATATATCGGTTTTCGTTTTCCTTACGGATATAAAAATATTTCGGATTATCCGTTTGATTATCCGAGTAATTCCTGACTTGAGATTTTTTTTTACAAAAAAATCTTTTATTGACAGTTATATTTTTATATATTTTCTGAAAAATTTTTTTTGGATTCGATTACAGATAGTTTTTATTTCGGACTGCTCGAAAGAGCAGTCGCAGCCATTGTTTATTCAGTGGCGTAGCTCATCGCCGCACTGGATATATGAAAATAATTTAATTTCTGCAAGTGGGGAGTGAACCAAAGACTAATCTCTCTCTGTGCCATGACAGCTTACAATTTTTTTTCTGTGGCTGTTGCTGTAAAGGCAGCAAGGAACCGAATATTAAGATATCCGTTCCCCACTTTCAGGACGATTTCTAGTAATACATAATATTAATAGTTATAATAACTAAAAACAAACGTACATTGTACTTGCAACTATTCTACACATGCAATTGTTGTACCGTAACATGTATTATCTGCGACGTTACGGTTGTAGGTTCGATTGCCACTCGAGGGAATGAATTATTGCTTATTAATATTTTTATTCCTTTATTCTGGAACTAAGGCAAGAAAATCGGTAGAAAGTGGAGGAGGAATGGAGTTAACACTACGTTCTGTCTCCCTACCCGGCTATAGGCGGAATACAACTAGAAGCTGTTTTTTTTATATTATATGAAAATTATTGAGTACCATATATTACACAAATAGATAAAAATACTGTTCAGGAAATTTCTTAACAATACATTATCTTTACAAGGAAACGTATTTCATAACTTTCGTTATCTGTTGACAAGAAACTGTGTGGTTTTAGTAGATACATCCGACAACCCTGTATCTATAACTGTGTAAACTTTAATAAGGAATTTGCAATTATTGCCTTCGCAATGTTTAAGTCGCCACTACTTGAAAACATATTTTTTGTCTTATTTGAATCCTCTTTTCTTAATTTTACTTCACTCTTTATCGCTAGATGGTAGTCAGAAAGAACGGAATGCCAATCGCTACGGTCTCTACATACCTCTTTCGCCTCGTCCACTGTCATCAACCTCTTCAA
>DWAN01006525.1:0-10401 GCA_018230445.1 Heliconius hewitsoni | reverse complement strand
CCTCTGCCTACAATGCCGTGTGCGGGATACAGCGTGAAGCTGATTTAATTATTTTTATTTTAATAAATAATTTAAATATTTTTAACTTTTAAATTTTCAAGTTCAATGTTAACGATTTGTTTATGGGAATTCAATGAAATATTTAAACTTTCTTTACATATAATTGTTTAATTTTTAAACACAGAAAAATATATAAAAATTTTTTTACTTAAAACACCAGTAGAAATACCTAAGCTACTACTACTAGTACCTCAAATATGTAAATCACCAACAAATCTCCGGATCCACGGTCCATTGCTTTCGTCTATACAATAAAATAGCTCAGCATGATGATTTCAACCTTATGCCGATAAAAATAAGACATGTCTTACAAATTATGGGGGGGGGGGGGGATATCCGGTACCTTGGTGGTGGTTAAATGGTTACCATAGAATAGAATCTTTTTAAAAGATGATTATATAAAAAAAATGAAAAATACTACTCGTGCCTCAAACTCACGTTTCATTGGCGTCTATCCAAGCCAACTTTAAAATGTATGGCAATGACATTTCTTATTGTAAAGTCACTTGACCTCACTTATCAATTCTATACATTTTGAACTTTTCAATTAACGTTGTTCAAAATTAATTGATCTCTTTGTTACAAGCACAGACGACTGTTTCAGAACTGTACAAAGTGGATAATTAAATACTTATATATTTTTTTTTATATTTTAAAAATATGTAGTAACCTTTGAGACCAGTTGTGGCGTCGGGGCACTAATCTGCGACTGTAAGCCCGACAGGTTGTGGGTTCGATTTTCACTTGAGGAAACAAAGAATTTCATATTTTCATTTCTTCGCTCTGGTATCAAGCCAAAGCGCGGTGAGTTCCGCCACTTAACACGCTATGCCTCAAGAATTCAGCGAAAAATGGGGAGCGGGGGGGGAGTGTCTTAACATTAAGCATCCCGTACTTACCCTCATACAGCGTAAAGTTAAAAATAACTTAGAAATGTGATTAAGGTCTTTTTTTCGGTAAATGACTGGTAAATTAGGTTTGAGATAATTAATTTGTAACTACAAATTAATTCTCTCAAACCAAATCCTGTATGTACATCGATTGTATACAAATATCTTACATTTTCAACATATTTTGCACATACAAAACAACATTTAAGGCATTCAACAAATATAGCATTTATAATTTAAATTTTTGCATGGGAATTTTATATAAGCAGTATTTCAACTAAATAAATGAACTCGACGTCTTTGACCTGCATCATTTTGCATTTTGCATCATTCTCGATTAAATAATTATTTATTATACATATTTAATATCCGTCTGATAACTTCTAACTCTTGAGCTTTGCAAATAGTAAATAATAAACGTACTTATCTAGATTACCCTGTGAATAATTACATAAACACTTAAATTATATATTTAGAACACAAGATATAACATTACAAAATATAATTTTATAGAATTAAGTATTTAATATTTATATATATTTATAGCATATTTATTATCTTTATATATGAAGGTTAGTACTAAGGTCTTAGCTACTTTGTTTTTATTAAATCGCTTACTGACTGGGCAAAGGAGTGTCCCAATACTAGGTTCACTCCGCTTACCCCGTTACATGCGGGATATTGCGTGAAGCTGATTTATTTATTTTCGTTTTGTTCCTTAAGATTATGCTTCCTGGATTGGTAAAGCTCACCTAGCCGCTTTTTTAACATACTGCAAACGTTGTTACATTTTCGAGTATTTTCAAGTCTCGTAATGAAATATGCTTCCGATTGATTCCCACTCACGGAAATGAAATATTTAATATTTTAATTTCCTCGCTTTGGTAAAAAAGCAACGGGCGACGTTAAGTCCTGCTACTCAACACACAATGCCAAAAGAATTCGGCGGCATGTTGGAAACTGAAGTGACTTAAGAGGAACAGAGTGTCTTAACACTAGGTTCCCGGGTTCTTTCTACTACGTTGCTAATTGCGGAATATAGCGTGAAGCTAAAAAAACATAGTTTCTGTCACCTTTAATTCGAATATGGGTTTGTCAATTAAATTGAACACGATAAATGGTACGAAGGTGATCTTGTCGTAATACGGTCGCTGCCCACGCAACAATATTGTTATTAAGTTTTGAGTCCAAGTTTGGCGGCTGCTCTACTTATTCAAAAATATATATATTAAATATTATGCAGACATCACTTTTCCTCTCTTTTTTCTTTCCTTTGAAAAGAATTCAGTGGCTGCGTTTTTTATTTTTTACTTTCGGCTTACTACCAACAGTAAGGCTCGTATTTATTAATCACTCTCGATTTTGAGATGCTGTTTTCATTCGAGATATGTAATTTATGAATCAAAAAGGGAATATCAAGATTGATCTCAGAGTTGAGAGCGGTTTAAAAATATGGACCACGACCATATATCGATTTAACACTTGTTAAAATGATGTAATCTAGAGCTAAATATTATGATTATGATGGTAAAACGCTTTTTAGGTTACATACTTAAAAATCTTGCTAGTCTTATAAATGTAAAAGTCTGAGACGATGTATGTTTGTTACACGCAAAGCCGCGTTTGGGCCGCTAGTGATCAACCTATTGTAACATAATATTTTTATAAAATATATTGTAAGAAATAAGCAGTTGTCGATGACCGTGAAATGAATATATAAATACAGTGATATTTCCTGTTAGTGGTTTGAATTATTCCGACGACTCGAAAACAAAGACGCATTTAGACTTACATTACACCTTTCTGAATAAATCATTATGGTCCTACATTATATAAGACTATTTAAGACATTGCTATTATTTTGGTGTATTTTTTCATTTATTTCTAAAACAGTGGCAGCTTTTTTGGCATAAAAATATTATTTTAATACCTATAATTTTATCTTTACTTATGTTTATGGTTCTTAATTTTTTCTATTTCCTCGCAAAACTAGACGTATCTAATAATTTAAAACCAGTACGTAAACGTAACCTAACTTTAAATAAAATAAATCATTTTAGATAAGAGCTAAAAGAAAAAGATTAATATAATGTAATATAACATATTTTAAACTTTTACCATCGAAATTCTAACTAACACTTGAAGAACAATCACGAAACAGAGCAAATTGCCAACGCTATTATTATAATGAGAGGATCTCCAGACATCGCACGTATCGCATTTTCATCATCTAACATAAGGGCCAGGTTAAATTATTCATTTTATAAACAAAGTTAGTATTGTAATTTCATATTTATGACAACGAATTAAGGCTCAAAATTGAAACATCGTGTTGCATTGTTTTGACGTTAAAAATATCGATTTCAATGATCTATAGGTCGAATTGCATTTAGCTAATACATTGATTTAGTCATAAGGGCTATACAAAGTTCAAATTAATTTAAACTTAATTTGAATGTGTTTTGTTATATTATATTATTTATTAATTTAAAATACCAAAAGTTAAGAAATATTGTAGCCATTATAAGAGTAACGATAATAGTTAAGTAACGTTTTTCTTATTAGAAAGATATTGTCACATTACTTCAAAGCCTTACTTACGTTACTAGAAAGTGCTTAATCTAAAAATTTAGGCAACTAGTACAAAAATTTAGTTACTTTTGACAAAATATACATACTTAGTATTTGTTTTTTTATAATAAATAAGACACTTTTAACTTTAACATCTAGATTACAGTTATTGATATTGTCCGAATATTAGACACATCAGTAAAAAAAATGTGATGAGATTTGAAAATAGCTAGAAAAAAGATAGCTATTAAAAAAATATATTAACAGCCAGCTACATACAAACAAATAAAAAGTACTTTAAAGACTTAAAATGCTTTATACTATAATATAAATACTTTAAAAAAACATTATTCGAATATTCTATATTTATTATACATTTCACATACATTTATTGTTTTACACGACACGATTCTAATGCATAAATTATAATGAATGGTGCTCTCGCTCATGAAAACCGTTAAGAGAAATTTAGAACAATGAAGGCGATTAATCGATTTCACGGTCTCAATTATCAGTCTGTGGTTTGACAGCTGTCAGTGGCCAATATAAATCCTTTGTAGTGACACTATCTTTATAGGTCTTTTGTTAATTGAATGTAAGCTGATTATGATTGTTCAATAGATCGTTTTAATTCGTTGTCATAGTATAAAATATAAAATTAGATAGAGGAAGACCATTGTACTGCAATGGATTTAACCGTAACTATTTTGAGGGATACTTTTGTATGTAATTATGATCATATTTATATACCTAGTGGTGGAGGGGACCTAGTGTCAAGACATTGAGTACCATTAAGTGTTGAGTGGCGGAACTCAACGCCACGCTTTTGCTCTGGTACTAAAGCAAAGAAATGAAAACATTAATAAGTGACAATTCATTTCCCGAGTGGGAATCAAACCTACAATTGTCGCATTACATTCACACGCTTGTGAGCCTGCGCCATGACGGCCTCGTCTCATTACTAAAGAGAAACGTTATAATTCGTTACCTTAGTAGCGAACAATAATCCTATCTTCAGGTTAGTATATTAATAAAAAAGAAAACATTAAAACATCTAAATTAATATGAAATTAGAAAATCTATCTAATCAGAAAGCCGATCAAGTATATTCTATGGGTCACAGTCTGACCGAGACCTCTACGAGTCACTTATATAACTTATTATGAGTTCTTTCATCTTATGGCGAAAGTAACAGGTGTCACGTCCATAAGTATTCTGTTTTCTCCGTGACAGACCGGTCGCTGCATTGGGTGGGCTGGCCACTGCTCAAACCTTTCTTTTAAAATTTTACTTTAGTTTTATTCATCTCGTTGTTGTTAGATAAAAAATCCATAAAAAAAAATTAAAGATCTAATCAGCTTCACGCTGTATCCCGTACACAGCAGGGTAGGCAGAGGGAATATAGGGATAGAACATTCCGTTCCCCACTTTCCGCCGAATTTCTCGGGGCATTGCGTGTGTTTCGCTACTTAGGCCGAACTCAACGCTGAAATTTTGCCTTGATGCCGGGCGAAGAAATGAAAATAATAATTAATTTCCTCAAGTGGGGATCGAACCCACAACCATCGTGTTTAAGTCACATCCTTGTGCCACTGGGCCACGACGGACTCAAAAAAATTAATAATATTGTGTTTTACTTAACAGATTTATTTTAATCACAGGATTTAAACTTGTACTTTAAATAGATATGTTCATGTAAAGGACTTTTTTAGGATGGATGGTTCATCCATTCGGTTTTAATTATTATTTTATAAATCATTGGTTTAATAATAACGAACTACCAATGAACATCAATTTAAGTTGATATGTAATAGATACTTTATAATTACTCAAATCTAGAATATCCATATTCAGATTTTGTGCACACCGGTCAAACATCCATATTACAAACACACTAAAACCAGGTTTGATTTAGGTATTAAATTTCGAAATGATATAAAATTGCACCTGTTTTGCTATCAGGCCCATTAGTTTGTTAATTAGTGAATAATTAAGAGACTAGACTACTCTAGTATATCTACTAGTGTATGTACTAATATCTAGAGAAATTTTTATAGCTACAAAAATTTTATAGGTAGTTAAATTTTGATTTTTTAAGTTAATTAAGATCTAGAAGCTTTGTCGGATGGTACAACACCTACAAAAAAATTTTGAGTAATATACCATTTATATTTACGAGTTCGCTAACAATATATACAAACAAATTTATACAAACATTATTTAAATGTGACTAAAAGTATGGACTTGGCTTCTAATTATACATCAAATAGTGGCGAGCATAGTGCATATTAAAAATTTATAAGTAGATTTCTTCCAACGAAGAATGGTATAAGTAGACTAAAAAATACCCAGAATACAAACTCGTACAAATCCCTTTGATAAGTCAGAATTTATAATTTCACGTAAACTCTAAACATTTAACAACCCTAAATATCTTAGATAACAATGTTTATAAAGGTCTCTAACATCATAGGATGTTAGATCTCTAACATTAAAGCGAAAAATAAACATGAAAAAGAAATATTTGTATTAAAACGCCTTCCTTCCTATTCCCATCCCCCATCCCATATCATGAATTATAAGGTGTTATAATTCATGATATGAGACGATTATATGAACAATTCAATTATAACATAATCAGTTATTTTAAACAACATACAAAACAAAATACTTTTTAATAGAATAAAAATATATTTCAGGTTCGAGTTTGTGACTAATTGCGCTGCGACTGCGCGAAATAAATACGACTATATTATTTTTTTTCAACTTCACGCTGTACCCCGCATATAGTAGGGTACGCAGAGGGAACCTAGTTTTAAGACACATGCTGACGAAGAAATAAAAATATCAATCCCCGAATGGGGATCGCATCAACAACAGTCGCGGTTACTGTCACACTGCGCCACAACGGCCTCTGTACAATAAGCCTCCAAAAAGGTATCAACAGATCAAACTCTTGCTTCACGAAATTTCTATAAAAACATATTTGCTAATTTCATATTATGCATATGCAAAATCGATGTAACATTCTATTTTATAAGAAAGGTCGCAGCCTTGAATTGTAAAAATCTTCCACTTATGATAATATCATAGCTGGCCTTTGTATTCGAATTAAAATAATAGATTCTTTATTCCTTATCGATTGAATGCCAAATTAAGAATTCACTGTTAATAGTAATCAAATAAAGTGGTTTCTGTTATAATCATCTCGATAGTGAAATATACATGTTTTTTTTCACACTGTATCCCGCACATAGTAGGGTAGTTAGAGGAAACCTGGGAACCTTGTATTAAAACACTCCGTTCCCATGAAGATACTTTCTGGAACATTGGGTTCTGAGTGGTGATACCTAACGCCGCACTTTAAGCTTCGATCAACATCGATTATTATTATAATCGATATCCAAGATCGATTATTATTATAAAGTTTAAAAGCTCTAATAAAGCAGACTCGATTGAGACTGAGGACGAAGCTTAAAGGTTAGGTTAAGATCGCTATTTGACATTTAATACCTACTCGTGAACAAGAAACGTCACTTTCCCGTACTTTAAATACAGTCTGACATTATCGTATAAAATTGTATTTTTTTATATAAAATACTGAAAGTATTTATATGTATAATTATTGTAAGATACAATTGAAAGCGAATTGAAATTATATAAAGCGTTGAGTATCGTTACTCAACACGCTACCCCTCCAAAATTCGACGTAAAGTAGGGAAGTCCCTATCCCACATGCTGTTTGCGGGATACCACGTGAAGCGAAAAAAAAGATAAAATATAGAGCTATGCCTACATATCTAATAAGCAGAAGGAGTGCCAAATAAAAACAATGCCAAGCATGCCATATCGAAACTGGCATTTTATCCATAGAATCATAAAATACATAGAATATTTAATTAAATATAAATGTAGCTGCATAAAAAATCGACTGTATATATTAAACGAACTAAGCCATATAAACAAATTATTTATTGTATTTACTTACAATGCAGATATTTAATCTATTTCGAAATCGAACTAACGACTTTTAGTTCACACCAATCGGACTCTACTATATCACTGAAAACACATTGACTGAGCTTACCTTTACAATATATTGACATCAGCAAACCCGTAGATTTTTAAATCTGTAACAAAAAAATATATCCTTTAAAATTATTAAAAAAATGCTTTAATAAATTATAAATAACAATCTTTTTTGTTTTACTTTCAGGTTTCACTCTCTCTAAAAAAAGTTTCAAAACATTTAAGATCAAAAGTGTATTTGAGTAGGTAGGTGCGTACTTAAAAGTCATTCAACTTAAGAGCCAGTTGAGTTCAAAGAACGATCAAAGGCGATGACGACACACGAGCACCCTGAACGGAACCTTATATTAAGGTACCTATAGATCGTAATGAATATTTTTATGTATCTATATATTTCTAAAAATAGCTTTAAGATTTTTCGTATCGCATAGCAAAGATGTGGAGGGAACGTAGTGTTAAGACACTCCATTTCCCACGGACCGATCAATTTACGTGTACAACGTAGGAATTTTGTGGACCACGGAGCGGACGGAGGAACGGAGGAATTCCCATGAGTGGGATTCAAACTCACAAACGTCACGTTTATTGTCAATTGCTACTGCGCCAAGACTACCTATATTCCTTACACATATCTATCTATATTCATCTTGGGGCAGAGTAAGCAGTTGCAAGCCTTCTCCTGTCTCTGCCTTTCACACATTTAATGGAAGATTTCATCTTGAGATGGCGAAAGACCCTTATGGAATTTAAAACGGAAAAAACTTTACAAAGAATTTAAGTATTTTAAATTTAATTGCACAGAGCGGGGTCGAACCTGCTGCCACCTAAGGACTGTCGTACACAGTAAAATTCTTATATATTATATAAAATATACCAATACAATAAAATTAACCAACATCAACATCATATAAAACATATCCCTACTATCGAAAGTGAAAATAACGAAAGTAAGAGGTGAACCGACAGGTTAGGCGGCAATTTGACAAACAGTACAAACGTTAAAGTTTTGAGCCTTATTTTCAAAAGCTTAGAGAACAAAATACTAAAAAAGAAATTATTTTCTTAGGTGCGCCTAGGATTCGAATATCATTATCGACTTCATTACTACTACATTATATTCATCATATTATGCGTGATGTGACAAGTTATCTAATACCATTTATCACATACGTTATGTTGATGTTGCCAAGATACAACTTTTTATATGAAATTTCGAGAAAACTCGAGACATTGATAAATGGGTGAATAAATTTAAATTTACGAATAAATTCGATATGGATTCCTTTGTTGTGTATTTGTATCGCCTTAAAGCCTTATTGGTTCAAGATAGTTGTAGGTTCGAACCCTATTTGTGGATATTATACGGTGCAATTAGTTTTTAGACGAAGTCAGGTTTCATGTATTTCACATAAATAAGAAATAAATAGAAAATATTAATGTTTACGTTATGCAATAGAAATATAAAAATTCTAGTACAAACATAAAATTTTAATAATAAATATGCATGGCTCCAAAGAACACGACAATTAAAAATATTGTATAATGCATTGAAGTCTTATGTTTATTAACCACTCAAGTCAAGACGATTATATTAGTTAGTTACGACAAATACTTTAAGGGAAATTGTAAGCATTTGTATATTAAAATACAAAACAATATAAAATATTGGCAGTGCCTACGCACTAATTCTGGAGTGGGGGAACTCAACGCCGCGCTTTGCCTCGTTACCAGAGCGAGGATTTTTTTTTATTTCTGCTATCGAGCCCACAACCTGTCGCGTTTACAATCGAACGCTTATGCTTACGGCTGGCCTCCAGACAACAAGATAAAATAAAATAAATAAATCAGCTTCACACTGTATCCCGCTCACAGCAGGATAGACAGAGGGAACCTAGTGTTAAAACACTCTATTCTCCACTTTCTGCCGAATTCTTTAGGTATTGCGTGTTGAGTGGCAGAACTCAACGCCGCGCTTTGCCTCGATACCAGAGCGAAGAAATGGAAATATAAATTTTAGTAAATATTTCATCTCCTCGAGTGGGAATCGAACCCACAATCAATCGGTTTTACTGTCACACTTTGTGCCCATGCGCCACGACTGGCCCAAGCTGCTAAAATTATAACAAATTATATACCTTATATCAAAAAAAAATCTTATCATCACGTGTTTTTCATAAGAAACAGAGTTAACCACATATTCATATCAATAACTTTACGAGGTTAATCACGTCTTAAAGTATTCAAGCCTCGGGCGATAAAGAGATGACAGGAACCACACGTAACCCGCGCAATGAAACGATCGAACTTGTAACGTAATATAAGTAAATGCGCTTACGCAACTTTTATATTAGCCGTTGTATTGACCGGATACAAGAGACGGCATGGAAGGAAGACGATGGAAGTATTCGATTTTAAATTGTTTTTTTGCTTTTTTTTTCAAGGAAGTAATTGTTATATTTCAAGCTTAAATATTATGTAAAAATATATGTTGGTATATTTGTGATGTAAATTATTTTTTAACCGAACAAGCCGAAGAACCGGTAAGTCGAATGTAAAGTGGAATATATTATGTAAGTATTCGTAAGCTTCGATTTTTTATTGAAGGAAATGATTGTTATATTTTAAAAATAAACTATTATGTAAACATCAATATATACGTATATAAGTGATCGTAAAATAATTTATTTTTTTACCGGATGTAAAAGACAAATGCATAGTGGAAGACATGCTAGTGAAGAGAGAGACACGACTTTAAAGCATTTTTTTATCATTAGAATTTTTATATTTTATATAAAAATATATATTTTTTATATATATATATATATATATATATATATATATATATATATAT
>DWAN01006524.1:0-10403 GCA_018230445.1 Heliconius hewitsoni | reverse complement strand
GTAGAAAGTGGGGAACGGAGTGTCTTAACACAAGGTTCCCTCTGCCTACCCTGCTCTGTGTGGGATACAGCGTGAAGCTGATTAAAAAGATTGAATTAATATAAATTAATATAAGAGAGCAGACTAGCAAGAGTTAAAATAGTTTTTGTTTGAATGTCTAAAGACTATATCTTTGGAGTGTGAATCAAACATATTTAATTTACTTTAATTCAAAGTGATAGAAGAATATTTATTTCACTAACAGAGATTTGTGTCGGGATAGCATCATTTCTTAGATCTCGGGAGTTTGGAATAATTAATTAGACTGAGAATTATTTTTTTCTGCGTTGGTCTTACATTTTTTGGGTGCAATTAAAAAGGATTTTTTTTTATATACAAAAGTTTTCAATTTTATAAAAGGCAAATATATTTAGGAAGTAGTACATTACTTGTATGATCTTCTCCAAATACCACTCTGTGGGTTGCAAGTTCCTCTTCTCGAGTTCCTTGTTGATACATTTTAATAGCTCAGCTCTGTCTGGTTGAGGGATTTCTACTCCGGGGAACAGATCTGAGTATATACCAGCGAAGAGAGGCACGTCCTGTAAGCGGTACAATATACTTATAAACGAAAAAAAAAATTATTAATTTTGAATTGGCAACCTTCTTATTTATGAATGCATACAACTCCATAAAGATTTCAATATAGTAAAAAAAGAATTTCAAAACCATAAATTGTTTACAATGAAGCCACACGCATCCTGCGTGCTAAGCTAAATAAATCTAAAAAATACATTCTACATTGAAACTACTACTAACCTGCGACAAAAACTTCGGCATATTAACATCAATTATTGCTCTCAAGACCAACTGAGATTCATCTTTCTCTGGATAACTCTTTTTCAAGGCCCCAGACGCCAAGAGAACAGACTTCACCGCTCTCATGCCGTAATCGTAGTGGTTTTGGGAGGACAGTTGTTCTGAACATAATTTATATGCCTGCACTATTTTACGTGCTAAACTGAAATATTTTTATTGGTTAGTGTTCAATTCGGAGGTTATGGAGGAGGATATTCTGCTTTTTGGCAGTTCTGATATTCCGTGGTGCGTTGCAGAATTTAACATGGCATTTTGGTAAAACTACACGAATCACAAAAACGAATTAACGTTTATAATTTCTAAATAAAACAAAACGATGAGACGAACGACGGATGAGAGTCCGGTCCCCATTCGGGAGAATGAACTACTTTCGTTTCTTTTCTCTGATAACGACAAAGCGCCACGTGTAGTTCTTCCAGTCAACTACCAATGTTTAAACAAAAAAAATAGGCGATGCGTGGGAAGTGGATTAACTTGACACTAGGGTCCCTCTGCCTACATACCCTGCTATATGGGGGATACAGCGGGAAGAAGCGTAAAATAAAAAATATATATAATACTTCTCACTCACGGTCCAGCATTAACAAATCCGTTAGAATATAAAGTAATTTCCCCAATCATGGCGTAGTCGGGCACCATCATGGCGACAGTGCGGAAGAGCACCTTCAAATTGTCTGGTAGTTCTGTACGACCTGCGTAACTGTACATTTTTATATATTAAGTATATTTGACATAAACTTTCAATGTTATAAGAGTTGGTTTGATGGCAATTTAAAGATCTGTGGGTAGTTTTGTATTAGAAAAATATAAGAAGATTATTTAAAATATGATGTGTTAAGAAAAATAATTTTCAATAAATCAATCAATTCTGATCAATTTTATGCATTTGTATTATTTGTATATTAGTGATAATTTACCAACCCAGGGTTCATAGTAATAAACACAGAACAAGTCGGGTCCAGGCTAATCTCCGTACCCTCGAAGACGAATCGTTTCTCTCTCCTTAGGATGGCCATCTGGATGGACAGGATCTGCTGTGCCACTACCGAGAGAACCTCCAGTTCAATACGATTGAACTCGTCGAAACACGCCCACGCTCCTGATTGTGCTAGACCCTGGTGGTTATAGAGGATTTTCAACATATAAATTTAACTTTAGATCAAAATATCGGACATCATCTTAAAACGCTAACACATTTTATGCATGTTTAAGCAATAGCTACTAGGAATAAATGTACTTATCATATTTGCAACTAACATCTTCATATCTCTCCCACCTTATAAAATAACCAAAAATATAAAGAACCATCATGGTTTTTGACATAAGGAATCAACTTAGAAACACCTACCTACTAATTAAATAAAACAAACATACAAACCTTAAAGAATTTCCCCAGAGCTTTATAATCGAGTCCATCGGAGCAATTGAAGACCACACATTTCTTGGCCACCGCTTTGGCCAAGTCCTTAGTGGTTTCAGTCTTGCCGGTACCTGCTGGGCCTTCTGGAGCACCGCCCAAGTTTAGTTTTAATGCGCTCATTAGAGTCCTGGAAATTTGGTAGATTTCGCTTTACACGTTTCCAGTTTTATACATTATACCTTGTTAGCTTTTAAAAAGCCAAAATAGATTTAGTAGTAAATCTATTGTTGGAATTAAATTATTTTAAATGATAAATAACACTAGAGTTCAAATGTAATCGTAATTTAAACAACTTTATACTCCTACCGTCCCAAAGTAATAAACAACAATATTTAGACCATTTATAGGTTTAGGCATTTTTCACATTTACCAGAGCTAGTTACTTAAAATTAAAAACATAAGATACTTACTATTAAAAAGTTTCATCATCCACTTTACAGCCGCTAGACTTTAAATTCACAACAGGAAAACAAAAAAAAAATAAACTACCCACCTATAACACCTATCAGTGAGCGGCGTAGCAACAAGCCGGCCAGTGTTCCCTAGGTATTCGAACCCGTAAGCGACGTCTGTAGTGATCATGGAGCAGAGAATGCGGTCACCACGCCACTGGTACCGCAGTTGGGAGATCCAGTTGAAATCCGTTATGTCTCGGACTTCCTTTTGTACCATTTCTTCGAGGATTGAGCGACCTGGGTAATAAATTTGTGGATTTAAATATAATGTAAGTTTGGTTATGTTAGTTACGATAATTATTTATTAATTGTTTTATGATTGAATTATCATTATAACCACTAGATTAACATAAGACTCATAATCTATATGTCAAATCTTTTATATTTTTTCTCGCTTCACTCTATATCCCGGACATAGCAAAGTAGGCAAATGAAGCATGTGAACCTAGTGTTAAGATACTCCTTTCCCATTAAAATACGTCCAATCCCCACTTTTCGCCGAATCCTTAACGCATTGTCGTCACCGTAATTAAATGATGTTTGCTCGAGATTCACACATTTTTTTTACGTTTTTAAAGTGTTATTCTATCAAAACAGAAGTTAATCACAACATAAATTAATTGTTATAATCGTATAACCATTTCTACGTCATTTCATAAAGAAGTATGGCTTAGTAGTCAGAGCGCTTGGACGGTTTCCAAGAAACGAGGGATCAGATCCCGCTACTTTCAAATTAATATATGTTTTCTAAAAAACTAAGATTTAAACATACCATGGACATCGATAACAATGAGAGCCTCCACTGTAACTCTTGCGCCCGGAGACAGTTCACCTTGCACTAGATACACTAACGCAGTTATTTGTTCCGTACTCTGTAACACCAGTTTGGGAAGAGTGTTGGCTTGGATAGCTTCTATCGCCTGAAACAGAGTAATTTGAAAAATATATTATTGCCTGAGTAAAAAATATATTAGTGACTAAGGAAAAATGTTAAAATAGCTCTAAAATTCTTCAAACCTTATTTCAAAATGAAATACAATATAATACAAAACTTCACAAAAAACATTTTACACAATATTTTTATAATGGTTTATGTATAGTTTTAGGCGATCGCAACGATTTTGAATTTATTCCCTATTAGAATGTAAAACTGTATTTAAAATAATCTCTCTTTTTCCCATAAGACAAATAGAGGCATTGAGATCTCAACACCAAGTTCCTTCTACCGATCCTTCTGTGACAAAAGGCTAAAAAAAATATAATTTCCATTTTATCCTACCTCTGCAGTATACTGTATACAGGAGCCAGCCTGAACAATCTGCCCCGGCCAGTTCAACACCCACTCGTCTCTCTTAGTGATCGGGTATGCTGTGATTGACTCTGACGCTACGTCACGAAGACTGATGATCATCTGCTGCTCTAACTGCTGAAGCCAACGTTCCACCATACCCTGCAGCATTTACTTCAAATATTGGCAAGTTTTGAACTTTCTTTCGAAGTTTGTATGACCACAGACCACAGTTTATTTACACTTTTTAGTAGTCCGTGATGACAGGTAGCCGAGTCAAATTAAGAAATTAACTAGATTACTCCATAAATCTATTGATCATAGATTTTAACCAAATGTCTTTGAAAATCGTCTAAGACATTTTTTGTAGATTCCAAGCTACAATTTATTGTGTTGATAGTTCAATTTAAAATAAAAATATTTAAAATAATTATTTAACTCTACCAAACATTATTAGTAATTAAAGAGAGACCTCTGAATGGATAAAACTATTCTTTTGGGAATATGATAATGATTGGAATATTTATTTATTTTTTCATTTTTTCTGCACCGATTATGTAAAAAAGAAATAAAGCTGACTAAATTGTCTATGCATGTCTGTGTACTTCACAATCATTATATAAATATCACATCAAAAACTTCAAAATTCCACACAAACCTTAGCATCTGCAGGTTGTATTGTCGATGACAATTTAACAGTTTCTCCTTCAGCGGAGGAAATACCCACTATTTCTTTTGCCGCATTAAATTGTAAAGTGTAGATGCCTTCGAAACATTTCTTTAGGTGGGGCTGTACACGCATCGGGTCTTTTGTCTCCGAAAGGATTTCGAGAAGTTCGTCGTTTGATAGGAAGAAGAATCTGTGGGAATGTGAAACAATATCCATAATATGTTTAATATTTAAGAAATCTAAATCTGAAAGTCTAAATAAAAATATGACACACCACCAAAGGAGATTTTTTTTATTATATATTTATATTAAATATCTAAGAGGTATCTTAAGACAACTTTCCGTCAACCTTGCCACCACAAAAAAGTTTTTTTTTTTTAAAACAACACCAAACCTGGGGAAGAACAGCCTCTTCTTCTCCAAATAATCGTTCAGACCCCTCTGTATATCATCCAATAAAGCATTATTATATTTCAATTTCTTTAATAAGCCTGGAAAATCAGTAGCTTCTAGGACCATTGGTTGTTTTTGAGTAGCCCCCATTATGGCCCTCCATTCCTTATCAACGTCGCGGAAGTTCCTTGCTTCGGTTGGCATTTGACGCATTATGTCCTCTGATGAGAAGATCGGTTCTAGATACATCCAGGTAGCTTGGCACTGGAAATTATAATGACTTAATTACATGAGGCTATTGTGGTGCAGTGGGACATAGTTTGATTGTAGAACGTGATGGTTTTGGGTTCAATTTCCATTATGGAAAACAATTATTTTCATTGCTTCTCGCTTTCGTAAATGGGCATGACGCAGCGTTGAGTTACGCCACTCACTACGAAACGTCCCGAAAATCTGAAAACCAGACGAACAGGATGTCTTGACATAAGGTTCCCTATGTCCACAAGTGTAGCTTCATATTTTCACAAAGAATCAAACCTGCAACCACTGGTCCAATATATCCTGCATGCTGATCAACTTCTCCTCCCACGCCACCATATCCGATTCGAAGGCCTTCACGTATGGGGAACCTCGCATCGTTTGAGATTTTAGTATGTGATCATCTAACTGTTGCTGGATATCATCTAAACCGGATAGGATGCCTACTCCTGTGTCCCTGCGGTTAGTGAAAAAACTTGAAAATCGTGGCTCCACTTTGATATTGTATTTCAGTTTAAGCAACGTTCATTTAAAAAAATCACTATTTGTATATACCACATAAATGTAAATTGAAAATTTCTACAAACAAATCCACAAAAAGAAACGACCGCTATAAAGAAACATTATTTTTTGTTTGACGCCATTACCCTTTTGCAATAATCATTCGACAATTCTACTCATAGTTATGATACATATGAAACATCGGACACTGACTCTGAGAAATGAAATATTTAATATTTTTATATCCAAGCTCTGGTAACGAGGTAAAGCGCTGCATTGAGTTCCGCCACTCAACACGCAATGCCTCCAGAATTCGGAATAAAGTGGGGAACGTAAATGTCTTAATAGGAACCGGCCGTCTCAACACCCGGTTTCCCAGGTTCCCTCTGGCTACCGTGCTATATGCGGAATACAACTTATATCTAGAAAATAGAACAATAAGTTATCTGAATCATAGAATAATAAAATAATTTTGATAATGAATAATGAACAATCGCTGTTATTTTGCTAATTTGAGTAATAAGTTAATAAGTCATCGTACTTAATTATTACAAAAGATTAAAATGTATTTTTATAAGAATTTAAAAAGAGATTAAAAATAAATTCCAAACCCACCTATACGGAACAACCTCAAACTTAACGCCCACCCATTCTTCCTTCATCTTCAACAACGCCTTCTCCAAGGCGTATTCCTTAGACGCGTATTGCTCAATTTCCTCCAACTGAGAAGCGAACACGTGAACACCTTGTTCCACCATATCTGCTAAACTACAGCCTTCACCGTGAGTTACTTCTGTACCAACGAGCTCGCTTATACGGGCCCAGTGACGGTCTCTCATACCCTGAAAATTTTCAAAACAAGAAATGTTTACTTATAAGAATTATATTCCTTAAATAAAAAAAATATAAAATAATCACTTTTAATGCTGAAAAACATCAACTTAGCCTTTTTAAATCTTATTTAAAAGATTGGTGGTTTCTTTTATTTTTAAGACTTAAAAATAAAAGAAACCACCAATAAAACGGAGAAACAAAACACCAACCTTATTACAAATAGCACACAACACAGGCAAGAGAACTTTGAACTTTTCCACTTTATTCCTGACCATGTCCGCTATGCGTTTAGCGCCGGGATATTCAAATAATTGTTTTCCTAATTTATAGAGTAATTTCCACCAAGCTTCTACGTCTTCTGAGATTTTCTCAGCGTCTAGACCGAGGAAGGGCCCATGGTACCTGGAAGAGCGGCAAGTATTTTCAATTTGTTTCTCTTTTTTTTGTTTCACGCTTTATCCCGCGTTAGCAAAGTAGGCAGAGGTGGTAAGACAATCCGTTCCCTACTTTTACCATATATATTGCTACCAGAGCAAGGAAATGAACCCTAAGTGAAGCTAAGTATCACTAAAACCCAACCCGGTAACAATGGGTAACAGCAAGCAACTTTGAGATATGAAGCCGGAAAGGCGTCTACCACCGTACAGAGTCAGTCTTAGTTAGGTCAAAAACCGCCGCACACGCACCAGAACCTTCTAGAAAAATTATCTCGCAGTGAACATGTTAAGGTAGTTTAAAAGTTACCATTTCTCATATCCATCATAAAAATCATAAGCAGTATGCCACAACTTGTAGAAGGGCTCAATTCCCGCTAGCATGGTCTGTAAACTGAAGTACACGGACGGCTCTTGTTCTAGAAGAGTTTCTTCATTTATTATCTCATCTGCTTCTCTTTTATCTTCCTATAAGATAGAAACATATTATTTGTAGTATATTCTGTATTCAAGAATATATTTTATATAAATGTCCTAAATTTTTAAACGAATGTTGGACTGTAGTTGAAATAACATAAATAAATAAGGAACTATGCTTTTGTACAAACATTCTACATTGTTTCAATCACCCTAACCAATCACCGGGAAACAACGTTTATGAAGATTATATATTTTTTTATCTTTACGCTTTATTAGTTTCAGTTACAGCAGATATTAGTGTAATAATTTTAGTATTTATTTAATTGCCTGTTGAAAACGCGGCATTCAGTTCCGCCACTCAACATGCATTGCTTCCTGAATTCGGCGAAATGTAGGAAACGGAAGAGTCTTAATGGAAACAGAGTATCTTAACACTAGGTTCCCGGGTTTGCTCTACCTATTGTCCTGCTATTTGCGAGACACAGAGATTAAAGGTAAAAAAATGTAAAAATAAAATGATTACATAATAAGCACTTTTAACATATTATATTACGTAAGCTAAAGACTTAATACATACCATCAAGTTCTTAAATATATCATCGACTTTCCCAACAACTTCCTTCAACAGATCCAAATTAAGTAATGGTGGATCAAATCTTCTGAAGAGTTCAAGTTCTTTCTCATGTTTCTTGAGTTTTTCTTCAAAGATAGCTTTTCTGCTTCTTAATTTATCTTCCGCCATTGACCTCTTAGTGTTGAGGGTCTTTAATGTTAGGTCGATTGTTTCCTCCATGTCCAAAGGCCAGAGGAACACACGCGTGTTAAGATTTATATCTTCGACTAGAAAATAAAAATAACCTCATATTATTATTTGCTACTCATTAGAATAGATAGAACCTGGTAAGTATTATTAACTTTTTTTTAGCTTCAGTTTTGTATCCCACACATACACTAAACCTGGGAACCTAAAGATAAGCACTCCGATCCAATTTAGACGCTTTCGTTGCGCACTTTTCACCGGATTTCAAAGGCATGGAATGTAGGGTGGCGGAACTCAAAACCGCGCTTTGAAAAGGATTCTTGATAAGGAAATCAAGAAAATAACAGCAATTGCTTCATAAATATGATTAACAACTATCCAAAAATACATAATACAATAAAAACAAATACTCACAAGACAAATGCGCATGGTCCATCAAAAACAATACGTAGTCGGCGGTAGTGCGCGCCTTCTCCCGCAAGTCGAACATCGCACAGTCTCTACAGTCTTGTATGTAGCCGATTAGCTCCACCAATTGAGCTGTAGTTTCTGGACTTTCTGAGGTTCGAGCTGCCATTTCCTCGTATACGTTGCATATACTATATAGGGGGAAATTATTAATTAATTTTCATTTTATGGATTAAAGTTAAGTTTCTTTTTTTTAGGTTTCACGCTGTATCCCGTACATAGCAGGGTAGACAGAGGGAAACTAGTGTTAAAACACTCCGTTCCCTTGAATTTTTAGGCGTTACGTGTTGAGTGTCGGAAATCAACGCCGTACGTTGAGTTGTTACCAAACTGAGAAAATAAAAAAAAAATATATTTCTTTCCCTCATTGGGATCGACCAATGTCGCGATTACGGCCACGCCTGTGTAACAACGCCATGATAGCCTCGTAGAAAAGCTAGGTGGCAGAATAAAAGTAATTCAAGCTAAAGGGGAGAATATTTTTTCTTCAGCTTCTCCATTATCATATGGCAGAGCGAGGTAACCAGAACGATAAAATGAAGATAATACATTGCCCCGAGTCTTTGGAACCTAATATTAAGGCACCCCGTTTCCCAATTTCCGGCGAACTCTGATGGCATTGCGGGTCAACATGGTGGGGAACGCTGTTTTTTTTTTTTTTTAATATAACCAAAAAAAACACCCTCACGCTCTATTCCACTTCCGGTTCACATTAACAAAGTGATCCACGATGTACTGTCGTAGTCCATCAACGACTCCCCATAACACGTCATTGAGCGGTGCACAGTCCAGCATTATCATGCTTAGTGGAATGTCACGGCGAAGAAACGCTATTTCATCGCGGAGAGTCTCATACATGTATATGCGCGCTGAGAAATCCTGTATGGGAGAAAAAATAGGTGCAAGTTCAAAATTATATATATGTAATTTTTAAATAAATTTATTTTCCTTTCCGCATTTATCAAGACAGGCGGTAGTCTTAAGACACTCCGTTCTTTACATTTTCTTAACATTGTGGTTTAAGTGGCAAAACTAGACGTCGGGGTCAATCTACCAGAGCGAAGAAATAAAAACAATTTATATATTTATTCCTTCTAATGAAATTTTGACCGACAATCGCTCGCGACATGACGTAAAAAATATATAGGAATAACTATGAATGAAACATGATGGAATGAGAACATATAGTTTAATTGATTAATCCTTGTTCAATTAGCATCTAAGTAGTTATGGGTTCAAACACTGATACGTATAAATTAAATAAAACTTTATTTTTAAAACATTACAGAATACCTTTAAATATGGAGGCGGTTCCAAAGCGAAAAACTTCAATAAATCCTGATGGGCTGTTCCATCTAAGATATAGAAGTACTCTTCGTATCTGCTTAGGAAATTCAAAGGTCCAGGACGATTAGCGCTGAAATCTCGTAAACACTTGTTGACAGTATCAGTCATGTACTTCTCGTCTGGATACACTGACAGCAAGTGGGGGTTCGGACGAGTTACACCTTTGTGTAGGAGAGAAAATTAGTAATATTGTTAGCAAACTCGTTAAAATAAAGATAGATATAGGTAAAAAAGATTATAAAAGAAATACTTATTTAGAAAACGTATAAAAATTTGAACGTAGCGGGACTCGAACCC